>JANHGN010018447.1:0-11481 GCA_024605025.1 Megaceryle maxima
GACACAGTATTCGAGGTGAGACCTCACCAAAGCCGAGCACAGAGGAATGACCAGCTCCCTGCTCCTGCTGACTGCACTATTCCTGACACAGACGAGGATGCTGTTGGCCTTCAGGGCCACCCGGGCACAGTCAGCTATGGAACAGAAATGACGAACTTCGGGTGCTTGATTAGACTGAGTCTGATTCTTGCAAAACACCAGGGGGAACCTAAACTTCACATGGGGCCCTTTGCCTTCTGGTTCATATGGCAAGCAAGTCCCTGCACTGTGTTTGCTCCTAAATCACCTTTCAGATGGGTAGCCCTCTCCAGTTGCAGGGCACAGACCCTGGAGAAAGCAGGGCTGCCCCAACACAGGGCAGGTGTCCAGCTGAGATCTCCTGGGCTGCACCTTCCAAGCATAGCCCCAGTATTCAGGATACCAGCTTAGGCATAAGGACCTCGTGAAGACATTAACATTGCCTGACTGTCACTCCCAGTAACGTGCTGAGCACTCGTCCATTGAGTAGCCTCAGATGTTTTGTTTGATTTTATTGTGTTTTATGGGTTAGACATGGCAGCTGTGAGCAGTGGCAGTATCTAAGATATGTCAGTGATAACGAGGGGGACCATTTCTTATGGCATAATAACAATGATTAAGGATGGGATTGTTCAAAAGCAATCAGGGAAGTCAATGAGAGTCAATAAGAAGCAGGCGGCTCATTTCCTTAAGGTGCTTTTGCAAATCCTAGCCTAAAACACTGATATTTCTTGCGGACACATTTAAGTCTGTGTGGGAGAAGTCTCAAATCCTTTTTGAAAAGTGATATGCATATTGTAATTGGAAGAGATTAAATATGAATACCTGCAGCAGCTTAACCTTTTATTCTCCTTATTTAAAAAAAACCCCAAACCCACAACACTGGGTATTTTAGTCATAAGCAACTGCATCTTGCAGTTACTAAGGGGCCAAAGCCAGACACGTCAGCTGGCACGGCTGCCCTGATTTGAGCAGAATAATTCTGATCTACCCCAGCCAGGGATCAGAGGCTAAGTATGAGAAGTAACCAGAGCACTATGATCAAGTTGCAAATATATTCAGAGAAGTGTGTGTTATCCAGTGCTCAGCATACATAATGTCTCTGTAGGCAACCAACATCCAGACTGGAAATAGGACACACATTTCTAGCAGCCGAGGGTAATTAACCACTGGAGCAACGTAACCCGGGAAGGCAAGAGATTCTCCATGGTGTGACATTCCCAGGCAGGGGTGGAGGAGCTGGGTGACCCCACGGAGTGGGAGAGAGGGAGGGATGGCATCAGGAATCCCTGCAGACACCTCTGGCATTGCTGCACATCCCAAAGCAGAGCTCCCTGAGGGTTTTCAGCCCCTCTTGAGGATGGTGGGAAAGGGGTCAAGGGTGAAAGGTGCTGTCCTCTCTGGGAGAGGCTGGGCTGGGTCACACTGGAGGGCACTGAATCACTGAAAAGAGAAGCTCTAGAGCAAACAAACAGGGTGCTAAGCCCAGTGATCAGGAGAGGAAACCCATTTTCTAGTAAAAGAAGAGTTTTGGCTTGATTACCATAATGTGCTGGTCTCTGTGCTGGACGAACACAGCATCTTGCTGCTGCTAAACAGGCAGCTCAGCCTCTCAGGGTGCAAGTAGATTTTTCCCTTTCACCTGCAATCACTTGTGTCTCATTTCATTTCACATCTGATGAAACTCAAAAGTCTCAGTAGGAAAGCTCATGGAGAAAAGCTGCATTTCACCTGGTGTCACACCAGAACTATCACAACCAGCCAGGTCCATCTGCTTTCTGTTTAAGCTCACCAAGTGGCTCAGGAGTGTTCACAACTGATTCTCTGCTTCCACTTCATTAGAGTCCCCAGCCTCCAACAAAACCTTAACCCAAATGCCTTTCCTATAAATGTACGTGCAGGTTTTGACTCCTTCACACCACTCTGATGGTGAAGACTTGTAACAACTTGCCACATAATACATCAGCAAAGAGGAGGAGGGAAAAGACAAAGAAGGAGGAGGTATTTGGGCTGACTAATGAAAGCTGGGTGAAAATGAATTTATATTTGAATGCTGACAGACTTACAGCTGCTGACAACTATAACCTGTGCATTTCAGAGGGCAATGTTTCATCAAACACTCAGGTACTCTGGAGTGGATTTATGCAGCAGGCAGTAATACAGCACAAAATGTAAGGTAAACCGGGTGGAAAGTAAATCACAAACTTTCCCTGAGGAAGTAGAAAGTCCTCGGTGTTATGGCTGACACATGCAAATGGAGAGGACAGAGGCCTGCATGGTGGTGGCTCACCCATGGAGCTGAAGGGCTGTGTCTGAAGGAGAGCTGGGTGACCCTGTGGAGAGGGAGGGAGGGATGGCATCAGGAATCCCTGCAGACACCTTTGGCATTGCTGCACATCCCAAAGCACAGCTCCCTGAGGGTTTTCAATCCGTCTTAAGGGTGGTGGGAGAGTGGTCAAGGGTGAAAAGTGCTGTCCTCTCTGGGAGAGGCTGGGCTGGGTCACACTGGAGTTGCACTGAGCCTACTGTCCTCTCTCTGCTGGTGGTCCTGCTCAGAGAAGCCCTCCAGAACAGGACAAGCGTATCAGTGATGCTATAGCAAAGCACATGGCAACGCTGCACCTCATCCTGCAGGAGGATGATGTCCTCCTGGGGAGTTACTCAAGTGTTTCAGGAAAGGCAAAGTGCCCCCATCGCCCCTGCTTTCAGCTGAGCATCCCCTGAGGCACTGGAAAACTACACCACCTTGGAGCTGAACCCTCTGGTGGTCCTGGTCTGGATCCGCTTTCCCCCTCTCCCCAGGCTGTGTTGGCCTGGGCTGCCTTGAACAGTCAAGCTCCCTGAAACCCTGTTGTGTCCAAGGACCTTCTGGATCAAACCTGCCTTCTGCAGCTCCTCTCCCACCCCCAGATTCCTCACACTTCCTCTGAGCCAACTGCCTGGCCCTGGATCCCTTACGGGGTCCCATCTCTCTACTCTCCCCCCCCAGGTATGGCCTTCCAGACACCCCCCCAGCCTCCTGACCAGCTTTCTGCTGTCATCAGCCCAGGTTAAAGCCATCAGGTCTCTGGGAACAGGTCTATGCTGACTCCTAAGGGACAACCCTCCCCCCAACACACACACACCCCCCGCTTTGCCATTCCTCTGCAGCCCAGGGGAGACAGCACCTCCTCAGAGGGTGAAACTCCAGGAGAAAATGCCTCCACAGCAACTACTGAGAAGAAACTGGTTAAAAAGTTGGACTTTAAACAGACCAAAGACTGAATCTGCTGATGAGCCCACCCTGTGCAAGCACCATGAAAGGCAGCAGACAATCAAGTACGACCTAATTTAAGTAGCAATGATTTTTGCAGAAAAAAAACCCCAAACCCAAGAGAGATCCTTCCTCTGTTTTTACATCAGGCTGAGCTCTGGGGACTGGGTTGTAATTTACTCCAGCGTGAAAAAGAACAGAGCTGGGCTGGGAGCTTCATTTCTACCTCCCTGTCTTTTTCTGCTTTTGTCATTATTTGAAATATTTTGGGGGCTGTGAGAACATTTCCCATTATGTGTGTATCAGTAGCTTTTTCTCTTTGTATTTATGATTTAATAATTTCTGAATCTGTCACAATCAGTGTTGAAAAGAGCGTAGCTGGGTGTAATGGAATAATTTGAAAAGAAATTCTAAAGCACAGGAACAGTCTGCGTTCTTTTCAGCAGATGCAAAGTGAATAATATTTAGGGACGTGTTTATAAATCAGTACACCCTTTAATTAAGCAAAACATTTTGCTAAGAAAGAATTAATTAGCAATTCATGGCACAAGGCCTGGTCTATTATCAAAGAGCTTGTACACGATAAAGCACAATTGCTCGTGTGTCTTTAGAGCTAATTATCAGTAACTTGTTTTATTTTTATTTCAAAGCTCTTTGTGAAAAGACAAGATAAAAATCCAGACGAGGAGTGGTGGGCTGGGGGTTCTCCTTTCCCTCGACTCTCAACTTTGCACTAATTGCCACGAACAGAAAAGAGCCCGTGGCTGGTGCGCAGTCCTGGGACTAAGGAAAGGGACAGAGGGGTCGTTCTAGTCCAACAAGGGGCAAAACTGGGATTAGCCTTTTGCTGATACAGCCTCATCCTGTGACTTCACACGAGTCATTTTCATGTCTCACTTTCTCACATGCAAAGCCAAGATACCGGCACTGCCTGGCCGGTGGAGGTTTGCCGAGGGCTGAACGGGGGAGGCTGTGAGATGTTTGACACTGGGGGTGAGGCAGAGGAGGACGGAGCCGATGGCAGAGAGCGAGTAGTGATGGAGAGTCTGGGGGTTTCCAGTGTGGCTCTCTGGCAGGCAGAGCCCACGGCACAAGGGAGGGCTCACTCTGGGCTGCAAGAAGGAGGAAAGTTACCTGCTCCAGGAGAAATCCAAGAGAAATGGCAAGAGGAGCCTCAGATCCTGTGACTGGGATGGGGGGACATTGCTGTAAAAGCTACAAAATTTTGTGTCTCTTGGGGACATGCCAACACAAGAGCTTAAACATGCCACACTGGCACAAGTGACAGGATTATGAGCAGTTTCAATCTGATGCAGATGGTCTTCCCATTTGCTTCCTTGTTTAAACAGCAATTTGGCAAGTTTGTCATTCATAAAGCTTTTATAGTCCTCCATACGCTTCTCCCCTGTGGCCTACTAGGAGCTGCCTGGATGTTTGTCGATGGCTGGCAACACGCATTAGTCTTTAATGAGGTTGTATTCATATTGTTTCCTTTGGTCAGAGGATCCTTGGGAATTCCACACTATAGAACAAACCCATTTCCATGTAACAACTGCAACTACTCACCAATGTATGGCTCAGATGCTCGACTAACAGCATTGCCAACCCAGGGAGCACAACCACTGTGCAGTGGTTACAGGGCAGAAAGAACTGCTTTGAGATCTACCAGGAGCTGAGGAAAAGCCACATGAGGAGCTGGAGATGTGCAGAGTCCAGGGCCAGGAGGCTCCTTTGCAGTGGGAGGCTCAGCCTGCAGGGATAGAGTGGGTAGAAGGCATCACCCTTCACAGTTTGGAGACAGACTGAGAAACCAGATCAGGGGATGATGTGGTCCAGATTCACATACCTTACATAAGCTGTCCTTTAATTAACGAGGCTGATGGACTGTGGGAATACTAACAGGATTTGCCCACATCTGGTATCTAAGCAAAGCACAATGGAAGTCTGATCAATTAATAGCTTTCATGTGGTTTTCCTGAGCAGAAAATAACAAGGCATCATGGTTTGCATTGGCACAAGCTGCTTAGATCTTAAGGCAAGTAAATATTTAGCCAATAATCTGATTTTTCTTTTTTGGCAACAAAATGCATCTTTGTTCTTTATCTGCTTACTTGTGTATTTAATTGCAGGGATAAGACACACCAGGATATCAAACTTTAACTCAACCTCTTCTGCAGTGTGACGTCCAGTGTCTTTGCAGGAATTCAGAAGACAGCCTCTGGCCTCAAGATTTCGGTGCAGTAGATTAATTATTCTGCAGCTATCACCTCTAGAGCTACCTGTCCTCATGATTAGCAGTAGTTCTTACTGCTGTAAGTAGGACCTGCTGCCTCAAGAAAGGTTTATAGACAAGGAGGACTCATTTTTCAGTCCCCTCACGTGAACCCCACCCTGTTCCACTATAGATTGGTGTTATCTGTAGGATTCATTCTATGATAAACATGGTAAATTTTAACCCTTTTCTTATCTAGATGTAATTGAAGAAACTATTTATGGTACTTGCAGGACAGGTGTGAAAACAAAGCAGCAAGGAGGTGAAGCAGCTGGAGGTCAGACAGCTGGAGGCAAGTACCCAGAGACTAAACTTGCTGTGGAAACTCAGACAATTAATTTAACTTTTCTGCCCCTGTTTCCTCAGCATGTTGTGCGAAGATAAAACAGTTCAACCAGGCCTAGGGTAGGAGCCCTAAGAAGCAATTAGCTAATGAGTATAGCATGACATCCAGAGGATGGAGGATTGCGTTTTACTGGGTGACCTTGGTGTTGGCAGCTATTCCAGCTTCATGGCAGGGTGAGTCAGAGAGATGTTTTGCCTCTGGAATCCAAATCAGCCCATTTTGGAAGGTACCAACAGTCATTCACTGGGTAGGCTTCACCAGAATGGTTGTACTGGTAAGAATGGCCAAAGGATCAGCTGGTATCCTGGTTCCAACCATGGCCACAGCCAAAGGAAGGACATGAGAACAAGGGTTCTGCATATTGTACTTCCAACCAGTTTCATTTAAGGGTCTGCCTGAGCTGCAGTTGAAGAAACTCCTTGGTCAGCTGTGCACAAGAGAGATGAGAACTGGGAGAAGCTGCTTGTGTCCCATGTTAGGGGATAGATATCCAAGGCACTGGGCTGAAGTTCTGTGGTGTAGCCCTAAGGGATGATGACAGCTCAGCACAATTCCTGATCATAACTCAAGGCTGATAGTTCCACTGTGAGTGGTTCCTACTGTGGCTGCTCAAGCCTCTGTTCTGTGCACTGACAGGGGCTGGGAGGGTAAAAAGAATTGGGGAAAGCCACTTTTTCCACACGGACATGCTTAGCTACTTGCAAATTCATGTCATGGCTCTGGGGTGTCTGCTGCCATACAAACACCTCTCTCTCTCTGCTCTGTCTTTGTATAGCTCCTGGGGAATGTATTGTCAGGAGGATGCACTGTCACATTTTTGCAGTACTATCCTCTGTAGCATATTCCAGAGCATCTCCCTGCCAATGGATTTCCTTCACGTGCAGCTCCTGCTGTTAGTACCGCACGCCCTGCCCAGAGAGACCTTCTTAGGAGAGATGGGTTTGAAAAGCAGTGGCAATGTGCAAGTTATAAAGGGGAACAAGAGGTTATGCAGTAGGCTTAATGGATTTCAGCGAAGACTGGGTTGAAAGACCCCAAGTCTCCAATCCAGGAAAAAGACAGCCATAGAATTCAGACTTAGTGCACTTCCTTCTCTTCACATGTTATTTCTTTACATTTACTCCAAAAGCAAATTTGCTTACAAGGTAGAATTGGACAGGACCTTTCTGTTTGTCTGGATTTCATGAATTTTTTCCTGCCAGATAAGATGAAATACTACAGATAATAAATTTCATTTTTGAAAGTATCATAGAAAAGCCACACAGAAGCAAACTCTGAGAGAAAAGCTGATAGAAACTCCTCAATCAAACGAAGAAATACCAAGTTGTCAGGGAACCTCAGACTGAAAAAGATCTTCACTTTCAAGCATCTCTGGTCAATTCACCCATAAGAACTTCTCTTGGCCTGGGACATTGCCCTGTGTTTGTGAACAAGTGCAAGCATCAGAATGTGTTTTTACAAGTGCTTTAAGGAACAAAGAAGAAAAAAAAAAAAAGTAATCTTAAACATCAGCAGAAAAGAGTGGATTATTGAGTCCAAAGTAGCTGAGAACATGCAGTCTGCTTTGGTTGGAGTTCAGCAGTGAGAGGAAGACAGAAGATGACTTGTTTCTTTCTTTTGGTTCCAGCATCTTGGCCCCTGTTTCAAAGGGCTAAAGGATTGAGCAGTGGATGTATTTGGAGGCCATCCACCTCTGCAAGCATGCACAGAAATGGTGGGTTCAAGCTTGCAAGTGATTGTCAGGACCTGCAAAAGCATCAGAGCGTGGCAGTTGTGGACTTGCCAAACACAAAAACTGAAAAAATCAAGCCCCAGACTTTTAAGGGCTGCTGAAAGCCCATGGTGTTTATCTTAATCATAAAGTGGTTTTCTATTTGCATCTTTTTATGCTGATTTTTTTAAATGACACCTACAAAGAGCACAGCTGGGAAAACTGGTCACTAGCCTTCAAGTCAGCCAGATAAAGCAGCACACTCCAACTCCTGCCCAGCCCACAGGTAAACAAGGAGCCCAGTGGGAATTAGGTGACTCTGGAAAAGCAATGAACACTGACTGGGGCGAGTGAAGAGATGTGAAAGAGTTCCTTGGGATAATGTAAAGGAAAGAGGGCATACATTGCTGAGAGGAAGGGAGCAGGGGGAACACGAGACAAGGGATGGACAGTCTCTACAGCTTATACCCTTACTGCATTTTGTCTACAACCACTGCAGCTACAAACACTTCATTGCTAAATAAAATCTAAACTGTAAGGTAGGAGAGGAAAAAAACCAAACAAACAAAAAAGCCAAACAACATGTCCTAGAGCTGAGGATTCTAAAAGACAACTATTAATAAAACCCAAATCAAATCCATCATAGGATGTGGGAGGGGAATGACAACTTCTGAGAGCCAGGGAGCCCAACCTGCCCCATCCCAGTGCTGGACAATTAGACTGAATTGTTTGTGGTGTTGTGTATTTGTACAACATCAATGACAATGAGCAGGTAAAGAGATAAGGTGTTTTGTCATCTTGGAAATCAGTTTCCTTTGCATTGCCATGGCAATGAAAGGAAAATTTTGATCACTAGCTGAGACACTTCAGTATATACAGTAATACAGCTTTTTGCCAGGGAGAGAGCTGAATGACAACTATGTTTGCAAGTCTGATTTGAACCTTCTGCTTTTTATCCTGTATCAAAAGCCATGCACCTAGAGAAAATTGAAGGGGGGGGGGTGGGAAATAGATCTTTCTTACAACAACTTAAGAGTTCAGAGAATACGTTTAATTCTTACTAAATTGGCATCAACATCTTTAACTGACTGCAGGGCAAGAAAGTCCAAACTCCCTTGAGGCAGCAAGTTCTAAAATAACCTTTTACTGCAGCACTTTGCTGTCAGAAGTTCTAACTCGTGTTTCTACTCATCTGTCTCCCTAATGTCATCTTGCTCACTGGGGCAGGAGCTGCTACTTTAGCCCTTATTTGTATAAGGTGTGACATAATAAGAACACCAAACCCACATCTGAGGCCCCTCATGTCAAGTACCAACAGCCCCAATTTGTGTTTTGAACGGGTTTAATTTTCCCTATTCCTACTGTTTTATAACTACAAGAATGTTCTTCGTGTCCCCAGTGAATGTTTTAGGTCTGAGCAGAGAATTCAGGTGCCCGTGTCAGCAGCCAGTTGTGGAAGGAAGTGAAGGGTGGCAGGAAACCAGGTGAAGTGGGTCATCTAAACACCACACTCTCAAGGCAAAGGGTCAGAAATCTGCTCCCTGAATGTCCCAACTCAGACTACATTTCCCTCCTCGTTACCAAGGAAAGAGGACATGCCAAGAGTTGTCTCCTATTCCCAGTTACCACCCCCTTCTTAGAAGCTGGCCAAGTGACATGCATCCTCTGGGAGTCTCTATGTACATTTGTCCATGATGACCAGGAGTCAGTGGGGATAAAAGCATCTACTAGGGCTGATAAGCAGCCAAGGAGCTCAAATGGTCTCAGCAACCTGAGCCTGAGTAAAACAGTGCGAGCTCTGACTGCACAAAGAATTTCCCCTCCCCAATTATTCTAAAACAATTGAGACTGGCTCAGCTACTGGAAGCAGAGCTCCTCTGACAGTAAGGTAATGGCTCTCCAAAGCTTTGGAAAGGCTCAGAGTACGGTAAAGCATTGTTAGGCAGGTTGACAACAGCGTGGGATGTAATGTTCATAGTCACAGAGCTTCCCCTTTGGTCATACGGGTCAGGACTGACATGGCAGCCGTGATAGAGCTTTTGCCAACAAAAGCTTCTAAGTGTTTTGAACTGGAGCCATTTGAATAAGTGCCTACCATGAAGATGTGCTCCTTGTTCTCTGTCAGATTAGATAGCTCACCATCCCATTTCTTGCTGACATCTTCGGGTTCTCCAGGCAGAGTCCCTAATGATTAACTTGCCAGGATGTGCAATCCAGTCTGTCCAGCCCATACCTTAGCAAGCTATGACAGCACTTAAAAGCCAGACTGACATCTCTCTAACTCAGATACACATTCATGTCAGCTCTTGTAAAATTTGCAGGCTGGGGATCTTTCTTTACACAGATGATTCCTATGGGTGCATAGACTTTTGCCTGCAGACTCCTGCCAGGCCAGGAAGAAATAAATAAATAAATAAAGTGCATGCTGGTCTCCAGATAAGATTTCTTTCTTCGCCCCCCCTCCCCCCCCCACTTGGCACTTTATTGCAACAGGAAATGTTCCATAAGGCCACCAGGCTAATTAAAAAGATCCTGAAATATGTGCATTTAGATTTAACTGTGCATGAAACCCAGGAATATATGCATATGGTTATCTGCCACCACTTTTGTCTGTGTGAGCATATTTGCTGGGATCAAATTAGATTCTGATCTCTGACTAATTAACGTGCAGGGCTAATATTTTGCAAGGGTTGTGAAAAAATATCACGTTTAACTGCACATCCAATTTGCAGGTATAGTCTCTGTACTGCCACGTACTGATCAGGAATTGTGTGGAAAAAAAACCCCATCTTTGTCCATTTGCATTAGTAGATTTATTTACCAGCAGGATTCCTACAAGCTGGACACTTGGCTGTGTTTAGATTTTGTACGTGCCTGTGTATAACTAACTCCCTTGAAAAAAATCTAGGTCAAACACTGTAGAAAACATTTGGGCTGACTTCTGTAGCCACACACTCACTCTGCTTCGTAAGAAATTAATTCTAAACACTTGAGAGAAGTGGCAACAGAAAGTTCTGATCAACCAAAATGGATTTGAATCAGCTGGTCTCCCCAAAAATACAGCTATTGAGACTTTCTTAAGAGAAGTGTTTCCTGTTTTGTTCAGCTCTATTAAAATGGAACCAAGCGGTGCCACCACTGCAGCACAGCAACACAGCCCTGCAATTTGATAGACACCCTGCTGTTCCTCTTTGAGGTTCAACCTTGAGGTGGAGCCCACGTGGGGATTGATCTAGTTTACCAGCCTTGCTTTTCCAAAGAAATGTCTGGGTACTTATGGCCTTAGTTCAGACTCGCTCTTATCCTTTATTATCTAGAAAGTTCCTCAGATTTACTTGGTGGGAAAACAAAAAGACACTGGCAGACAGTACCTGAAGGCAGCTGAAGTCATCACCCTGTGCTCACACATGAGCTGAGACTTTATGCCAAAGCTCAAGTTCAATACAATCCCCACTATCAATACAAGCTTGGGGAGGGGGCAATGGAGAGCAGCCCTGCAGAAAAGGACTTGGGGGTGTTGGGAGGTGAGAAGCTGGACATCAGCAGCCAGGGTGTGCTTGCAGCCCAGAAGGCCAATCCCATCCTGGGCTGCAGTAAAAGAAGTGTGGCCAGCAGATGGAGAGAGGGGATCCTGCCCCTCTGCTCTGCTCTGGGCAGACCTCACCTGGAGTGCTGTGTCCAGCTCTGGAGCCCTCAGCACAGGAAGGAGCTGAGGTCCATCATGGACCTGATGGAGCAGGGCCAGAGGAGGCCACAAGGATGATCAGGGGACTGGAGCACCTCTCCTACAAGGACAGGCTGGGAGAGCTGGGATTGTTCAGCCTGGAGAAGAGAAGGCTCTGGGGAGACCTAACAGCCACCTTCCAGTACCTGAAGGGAGC
>JANHGN010018449.1:0-19222 GCA_024605025.1 Megaceryle maxima
GTGCAGGGTGCTGGGTGTGCTGGGTGTGCAGGGTGCTGGGTGTGCAGGGTGTTGGGTGTGCTGTGTGTGTTGGGTATTGGGTGTGCTGGGTGTGCGGGCTGCTGGGTGTGCTGGGTGTGCGGGGTGCTGGGTGTGCTGGGTGTGCAGGGTGCTGGGTGTGCTGAGTGTGCGGGGTGCTGGGTGCTGAGGCAAGGGAAGATGCACAGCCGCACGGTGTGGCCCTGAGACCCCCGTGGGGGTGCTGGGGCCGTGGTGCAGTGGCGGGGCTGACGGGTCACCCGCTGCGTGGGCAGTCGGGGCACGCAGAGCCCGCTGCTCTCGCAGACGCTGGCGAACGGTAGCTCTTTGGCGACGGTCACACCCTCCCGCCATACGCCCCTCTCCCACCAGACGCTCCCAGCCCCGTCCGGCGGCTCAGCCCCGGCACCTCTGGCCCTGCGTCCCCCACGTGGCAGCGCCCTGTGCCGAGCCAGGGGATGGCACTTCCATCACTGGAGCAACGAACGAGGTGCCAACACCGAGTAGGCGCCGCGGCACCTCCAAACCAAAGCAAGGCACCAGCCGGAGCCGCTCAGCCCAGCCGAAGCAGCCGGATCACCCTGCCAGGCTGGACACCGGCACCCAGGTGCCACCAGCTCACCCTGACACCCCCCCCTCCCAACACGCGGCGGCAGTGGTGGAAGTGACGGCGGTGGTGGCAGATGATCCAGGGGACGTCCCTCTGGCAGCCCAGGCGGCAGCAGCCCCCGGTGCCCCACTGCCGGGGTCGGTGATGGGATGCAGGGATGGGGCCGGATCCTTACCGGTCCGGGCTGCTGGTTGGACGGGTCGCAGGCCAGCGAGACGAGATCTTTCAGCGGGTCCTGCGGGTTGAGATGAGGTGGGTACCGAATGGCCGTGTGGGGGAAGTAGGTGGAGGCCGTCTGGGGGAGGATGGACGTGGTGGGGAAATGCAGAGCAGACGACGGGTGTGGGCTTCGAGCGATACCTGCAGGCGAGAGTGGGAGGACCCACCGGCGTCACTGGGAGCTCACCACTGCCCCAGCCTCCCGCCGGCTCACCAGCTCGCCCTGTGCCTCGGTTTACCCGCCAGGACACTCACCGCTGTGCACCGCGATGACGGGACGGTGGTGCTGGGTGAAGCTGCTCAGCCGGGGTGAGGAGTCCTGGGGTGATGGGCTGTTGAAGGGGGACTTGTCCATCTCCGACTTCTTCACGGTGGGGGAGATGCCTGGAGAAAGCGGGGACAGCGTCACGTGCCAGCACCCGCCACAAGACCCCAGAGCCCCGGGGCTGCTCCATCCCAGGCCAGGGTCGGGGCGCATGATCCTGGGGCAAAAGGCACCCTGGGGACAGACTGGGCACGGGGAGCGTGCGTGGGTGTGAGGGTGGTGGGGGGTGTGTGAACACATCTGCGCACGTACAGGAGGGTGCGTACGTGTGCGGGCACCTCTAGGGCTGTACTGCACGTGCACAGGCGTGCGCACCAGCGTACAGGTGTACAGGAGTGTGCGCACACTGCGTGCATGCACGGGTGTGCCGCATGTGTGCGCGCCAGAATGACTGTGTGTTTACAGGCACACGTGTGTGTTCATGCACGGGCAGCAGCCAGAGTGTGCGTGTGCACAATTGTGTGTGCAAGTGCACATGTGTGTGTGTGCAGGTGCACACAGCTCTGTGTGTGCGTGCCTGTGCCCACTCCAGGTGCAGAAGTGGGTGCCCCCGTGGGTGGCCCCATGACCCTGCAGCCCCCACTGGCTACCCACCTCCCCTGGCAGCCCGGGGCTGGGGGCTACATCCCGCCAGGTGACCCCTCCAGGGACCTGCAGTCCTGGCTCCCAGGACCCCTGCACAGCGCTGGTCCCCGGGGGCCACCCCGGGGCACGGGGCCGAGCGGGGGGGGGGCTGGCGGCCACGCTAATCCCCCGCCACCGTGGCTTTAGCTCTGGCCATTTGGCCCAGGTCCGGTAATGGGTTTAGCCCCTTCTCAGCCGGGGGTTAGGAGGATTTCCCAGAACATCCCGTATGGGATTGCCATAACCCTCCCGCCGCCGCGGCTCAGCCCTCCCGCCGACCCCCCTTGCCCATGCCCCAGATCAGGATCAGGTCACCAGCAGGGGACAGGGACACCCCTGCAGGGATCCGTCCTGCCACACACACACACAAGCCTGCAGGCAACGCTTCGGGGAGGGGGTTACATCTCCCCCCAGGACCCTCCTGCCCTCCCACCTGCCCCCTGTGGCACTGGCCCCACAGGGCCTGAGATGGAGCAGGATGGGACACATCCTGCCTGGGACAGGCACGCACGGGGCACTGTCTTGGAGCAGAACTTGCTTTCCCCAAGCCTCCTGCCAACAGGATTGGTGTCTCCAGCCCCCCAGTAGGGCATTGGCAGGGCTGGGGGGCCAGGACAGGTCCTGCTCCTCTGTTGGGGGTGCAGAGGGGTAGGGTAGGAGCCAAGGGGGGACAAAGACAAGCGGCTCCTTTGCCTGCAGCCCCACAAAGTCACCCCGGGGTGTGGGAGCCGCCCCGTCAGCCCTGCAGCATCTCTTTAATTAGCCCAGCCCCCCTTTTTCTTAATGAACAGCTAATTGGAGCTGTCTAGACAGGAAAGGGAAAAAAAAATGCCAAGCAAGAAGGAAAGCTGTCCATAGTGCCAGCGGCCACCGTGGGGCTGGGAGAGGCCGCCGTGGGGCTGGGAAAGGCCAGTGTGGGGATGGGGGGCTGGGCTGGCCCTATAGAGAGCACCTATAGAGACAGCTTGTGACTAAATGGGGAGTATCCTGTAACACACCGAGGCTGTGGCTAAATCAGGGGGCCCTATAGCAACACCACAGCACCTATAGCCAGCTCCTGCTTTGACCCAAGGGCCCTACAGCAACACCCTGGCACATAGAGAGTCCCAGAGGCGGGGCTGACAGGGTGATCTCTCTGGTGAGCCTCGTAGCAGCTGAAGGGCACCTCTAGGGAGGCACCTACCCCCTTCCATGTCTTCTGTCCAGTTGCGGCTGCTGCTGGTGGGCGAGTTGGAGGAGGTGTAGTACTCGCCCCCCGGGCTGGTGTCGATGTCGTCTTCCATGGACCCCGACTTGTGCCTTTTGCTCCTGGGGAACGGGGAAGGGATCAGCACCAACCCGTGGCAGGATTCAGCCTGCCCCCCACCTCTGCCACAGCCAGCCAGTGGCCCACAGCCGTGCTCAAGGTGGCACTGGCATGGCCCTGGCGTTGCCCTGGCATGCCCCCAGCATCACCTCATCATCACCCCAGCATCCCCCCAACATTACCCCATCATCCCCCCAGCATCACTCCAATATCACCCTGGCATCTCCCCAGCATCCCCCCAACAACCCTGGCATCCCCCCAGTGTCACCCTGGCACCCCCCAGCATCACCCCAGTATCCCCCCAGCATTGCCCCAGCATGGCCCTGGCAGCACCTACCCGCTGGAGGAGGTGCTGGGCAGTGTCCTCCTCATGCCGGTGCTGGAGGGGTTCAGGTCGTAGGCCAGGTGGCCCTGCAGCTCCCCCAGGGAGAAGTTTGGCCCCGTTCCTGTCACCACTGGTGCTGTGGAGAGAGAGGTGAATCAGGGGGGGCCCGGCACTGCCCCCTGCCCAGCAGGGAGGGGAGCCCCAGCCTGCAGCTGGTGCAGGGCAGCTCTTGGGACGCTGCTGCTCCCTGGGTGGCTGGGGGGGGGTGGCATCATGTGGCACTCACTTCGGGACACCTGGATGAGCTCGGTGACGCTGAACACCCCCGAGGTGACGAAGCTTTCCTGGAAGTCTGTTGAATCTGTGCAGGAGAGAGGAGGGCTTGCTGGGGGGGGGCACAAGACCACCCTTCCTGCGCCGCACTGTCTTATGGCGATGCTTGAGGGCACCCCAACACCCCCCATAATGCCACCCACTTCCTCCTCCAGCATGGGACCACTCCGACTAGTCCCCCTCTGCCCAGGACACTCCAGGACTGCTCCCAGCCTCAGTGTCCCAGTGGCTGAGAGCACTGTCAGGGCTGGGGGCTGCACCCTACTGTGGGACCACCGTGGCAGCTGCTGGCCCCATGGGACAGGGCCCCAGTGGGGCTCTGCCAGCTGCCAGACAAGGCTGAGGCCGTGCCTGGCCGTGCCAGGCAGCATCTGGCTGGGGCTGGGGGACACCAGAGCAGCTGGCAGGAGCCACCAGTGCAGAGGGCACGACTGCCAGTTGAGGGGCCCGCCACCACTGCAGGGACCCTGGGGACGGGCTCGGCTGTCCTCTGACCCCTTGTCCAAGCCCCTGCCTGTGCTGCTCACCCAGCGTGATGGGTTTGCTGTCCTCCTGGTCTGAGCCGATACCTGTCCGGGGGCTGCTGCTCTGTTCTGCATCTGCAAGAGGAAAAATCCATGGGGATGAGCCACTTCACGGCAGGACAGACTGGGAACCTGCAGCTGACAGCCCTGGCAGCCCCTGCACCACTCTGCTGTGGGGGGAAACTGAGGCACGGACTGTGCCAGACCGGCCGGTGGCTCCCACTCGCGGAAGAGCCACAACCAAGCCAGCACATCCCCAGCCACTGGGTAAGAGCCACTGAACATCCCCCTCTGCATCCCCCCTGCTGGTGACAGGAACGGGGACCCCCCCACCGGCACATGGGCTGCTGGCACTGCTCCCTGCAGCGCTCGAGCTGCCCCGAGGCAGAGCGATAGTGACCCTGCCATGCTCCTGCCTCCTCGCCTCCTGCCAGCCACTGCCCCACCGGGCAGTGTCACCAGGGTCCGCTATGGCCCCTGCCCGTCCTGTGGCACCTTGTCCTGCCTCCTCCCAGCCCCGTAGAGGGTAGCAGTGCCCTGGGGCAACACCCTCTCCAACCCTCGAAGCCCCCGCCATCCTCGCTCCATCTCAGCTGAAAATAACCCGGCTCAGACGCCGAGCTCAGCGGTACCGGCACCTCCTGGCACAGCACGGCACAGCACGGCACAGCGGTGCCACCCCCCCAGCCTGAGTCATGCTCGGGAGCATCGTTCCTCCCTGGCACAGCCGCAGGCCCCTCACCTACAAAACTTTTGCCACGTTTTTCCCACCGTGTGTTTCCCCCCATCCTTGTCCTTTGTCGTCCTCCTCCATCCTCCTCCTCCTTCTCCTCCCACCCCTTGGCCTTCGGTGTTTCTCTTTCGCAGCTCTGGCCGATGCCAGGAAAGGGCCGCGACATTCCAACCGCCACCGGCGAAACAGGGCGGCCACCACTGCAGCCCGCCTGCCACAGCTTGGGGTTTTCCCCTTTCTTTCCTTTTATTCTCCCCCTTTTTCCCACCCCCCACTCCCCCCACGCTCCCCCCCAGTCCCTTGCGCGCACACAGCTCTTGGGACGGTTATTTTTGGCCAGCCGTGCTGAGCCACGTAGGCAGCGGGACTGCGCTGCCCCCAAACCCGCCACCCCCGCGCCCTGCCTGCGCCCCCCCCGGGGCCGCCGCCGCCAAATGCAGCCATTTTGTCTCCCTCCCCAGTTGCCGGTGTTCCTCCCCACCCTTTCCCCACGCTGGCCTGGCAGCTCTTTCATGCCAGCAGCCCCGTGGCATCCCGCCCCGACGCCGCATTCTGCCGCCAGCCAGCCCCGTGCCCGCGCGCTTGCCCGCGCTCTTGGCTTCCTCCAGGCAGCCATTTTAGGGAGCAGAAATTCCCCGGGCGATGGGTGCGAGGGTTTTTTTCCCCCTCCTTCACTCCAGTTTGCTTTTATTTTTTCTTTCCCACCCCCCCCGCCCCCCCTATTTTGAAAGCTGCCACGTTCCTAAGGCGTGGGGGAGCGGGCGGCGGGAGCGAGCGGGGCACAAGCGAGCCGGGGAAGGGGGCGAGCGGCAGCAGGGACCCCCCGTACGCCTGCGGGCACCGCGCGGCCGGACACGGCCCCTCCTCGCCTCTTAAAACAACAAATCTCGCAGTGGCTCTGGAAGTGGTTAGCGGTGGAGCCCGGCCAAGGCACGGGGCGGTGTCTGGTGGTTACAGCCCTGGCTCCCTGCACACCCCCTCCATTGCCTCGGGGGTCCCCAGCCCCTTGCTCGCCCCCATGGGTGGCACTCAGCTGCTTGTTCCTGGGGGTGCCCGGCCACCAGGAAGCCCCCCTGGGATTTGATCTCACCCAGAGGCCTCGGAGGTGGCTCCACCTTCCATGATTGCTTGCCCTGAGATACCCTGCACAGACCCCGCTTGCCTCGAGGTGCCCCACATGGAGCTTTGCTCACCCCATGATACCCAACATGGCCCTTTCCTCACCCCGGGACACCCCAGGTGGCCCCTGCTCACACCAAGATGCCCCACATAGATCTTTCCTTGCCCCGAGATGCTCCACACGGACCTTTGCTCCCCCAGATTTCCTGGCACAGCCCTTTGTTCCCCCACAAAGCAGCCCCAGCTCGGCCCCTGTTCTCCCAGGGCACCTGGCAGGGCCACTTGCTCATGCTGGGTACCCCTCCACACCCCTGCATCCATGTCCCTGTGACCCCCGCATCTCTGTACCCCCACCGAGCCTCCCATCAGCACCACCCTGACCCAATACCACCCACCCCACCCACCCCTGTTTCCGGGTGGCCTCCCCCCCAGTCCAAGCACCCCAGCCCCAGCATCCCAAGGAGCACCAGAGACTCTCCCGAGCTCCAAGGTCTGGCAGCAGGACTGTCCCCTCCCGGCACTCTCATATCCCCCTGAGAGAGACAGGGGTGTGGGTGTGAGGGCGGGGGCCGTGGGCTCGGTCCCCCCTCAGCTGCCCGTGATCCTCGTGGCTGGGCCGGGCGAGCTCGCCAGCAGATTTCTGGCTGCCTGCTCCAGCGCGGCGCGGCCGGGCCAAACTCTGCTCTCACCGCCATGTGACGGCTGCTCGCGGCCGGCCGGCGCACGCTAAAATGGCGAAGGGGTTGCCGGGTCCTGCCACGGTCTCGCTCCCCCCCCAGGGGACGTTCCGGGGAGACAACCAAATCCAACACCCAACAAGTAGCTCGGCTGCACCGGGAGGTGAAAGAAGCCTGGGGAGCCAACCCCCGCCCCAAGCCTTGCTGCCGGGGAAATCCTGCACCCTCCACACCCCCCCAAGGGGCGGGATGGGGGATGGAAGTGGGGGGGCCCCCGTTGCCACATTGCAGGGAGCCTGGGGGGAGGGGGTTCAGCACCGGGGGCCTCCCTGGCGTAGAGGGGGAGAGTGCTCCGTGTCCAAACAGGTCGATCCAATCACTTTTAAAACTGGCAAAGTGAGAGGGGGGTGGGGGGAGGGCTGCCTGGGCTCCTGGCCGCGCTGGCAGCCTGGACCGATGCCACCCATTGAATTATGGATCACCAGCAGCCCAGGCTCGCTGGCTGATGGGGAGCAGCCGGCCCCACGACAACTCCCTGCCCGCAGCCTCGGTGCATGGGAATGACCCCCCAGGCAGCAGGGCTGGCCCTGTTGGGGGGGTCCCTGCAGGCTGGGTGCCCCCCGGGGCTGGTTTGGCTGCGGGAGAGCCCTGGCTCTGTGCCCGAGCATTAGCGGTAAGAGGGCACGGTGTTACCGGCAGCGGTGTGGGGCGCAGGCGCAGAGGCTGGAGGGTGCTGGGGGCTGTTGGAGCCACCGGTGCTGGTGTACGCAGCCCGAGCCCCCTCTGCAAAGGCAGCAGCTTTCCTCCCCCTCCTCCCTCAGCTCTGCTAGTGGCAGGGCAGGAGATGCAAGAGGCCTCAGCACCACTGCCTGCAGGTCCCTGCTCCATGCCTCAGTTTCCCCTGGGGCTGCTTCACAGTTAAGTCCCCTGGCGAACTGCTACCCCTGACACTACCTCAGTGGTGGTGCAGCCCCAGCACCTACCCAGGAGCAACGCACAACTCCGCTGGTGACTCCAGCAGGACCTCCCCCACAGTGTGCATCACTAGGGCCCAGAGTGAACAGCCTGGTCAGGATGGGGGAATGCCTGGAGACCTAAGGGAGCCCGAGTGCTGTGGGGCAGTGGCCCCACTGCAAGGTCAGGGAGTGAGTGAAGCTGGGGGGAGTGATTTGGGCCCCTTTCCCTGACAGACCCCCCAGCACCCCCCACCCCCCAGTGGCCCCACTGGTCTCAGTGGCTCTGCCCAGGCTGCCAGGCGGGCTGAGGCGGCCCTTACATAAAACCCGGAACAGACCCGCTTGTGTAACCTCCTTTATGTAATACCCCGAGAAACGCCGTGTGTGCCCGGTAAATCCCGGCTCAGCCGGGCCGGCTGGTGCCCCGGGGGCACCGGACCCCTCCGACGGGGCTCTTTCTAACCGCCCCGCTCCCCCTCCAGCCCCCAGCCGCCGTGCCCGGGGACTGCAGCGCTCCGAGGGCTGAGTCTGCTGGGTCTCAGCCCCTCTCTGCCAACCCGGGAACGCCGCGGGGGCGGCGGCTTCTCCTCCCCCGGCCGGGTAAAACCCCGGGGAGGTCCTGGCCGGAGGCATCCCCCGGGGCCGGGGGGGGTGGGGGGGGGGGCGGGCGGCCGCTCCCCGCTGCCACGTTCGCCGGCCGCAGCCAGCTGGCCCGGGAGGGAGCCGGGGCGGTGCAGGCGCATTGGCCGGCGCCGGCGAGCGAGCGGCTTTGTCCTCGGCCGACCCCGGCCGGGCGGGGAGGCGGCAGCGGCCGGGGGGAACCCCCCCAGGCCGGGCGGCCCGGCCACCCCCTCCCCCCCCTCGTTCGGCCCTGCCAGGCCTGGGCCACAGCCAGGGCCGCAGGCGCCCGCGGAGGCGAGTGGGGACAGATGGCAGCGGACAAAGGGACGGGGGAGAGTGGGACAGACAAAGAGACGGCTGAGCCCCTCCCCCGTTCCCCTCGGGACCCCTCCCCGCGGGTGCTGGCACCCAGCCCCTGAGCCCTGGGCCGAGGGGGCTGCGGGTCGCCCGGGGATGCAGCTGCTGGGAGAGGATGGGAGGGAGATAGGAAAAAAGGAAGGAAAAAATTAAAGGGAAAGAAGGGAAAGGGAGAGGGGAGAAAGGGAAACAGAAAGGGGGAAGGGGAAAGAAGGAAAAGGGAAAGAGGGAAAGGGAAAGGGAAAGGGAGAGGGAAAGAAGGGAAAGGGAAAGAAGGGAAAGGGAAAGAAGAAAAAGGAAGAATAAAAAGAAAAGGAAAAAGAAAAACAGAATGAAAAAAAACATGGAAAGGGGGAAAGAACTGTCAGGGAGGGAAGGAAAGGAAGGAAAGGGAAGGGAAAGCAGAAGGAAGACAGGAGGAAGACAGCAGGAAAGTCACGAGGGAGGAGGGCAGAAGGAAGGAGAGGAAGATGGAGAGGGCAGGGGGACACCCACCTCCACGTATGCCATGGCACACACAGCCCCCCTGTAGAGGCCCACAACCCCCCCCGGCTCCCCTCCAACTCTCACCCAAACCCCATCTCACCCCCACACTGACCGCAGGCATTGCTCCCAGTGCATTGTGGGAATCTCCTGCCCCAGGACCAAGGTCTGAGGCCACAGGGGGCTGGCGGGGGACAAGACAAATTCAAGCCCTCCCCAGGTCTGGCCAGGACCCCAGCACAGTGTGGCAGGGTACCCCAGGCCCCAGCTGGCGATGCCAACCTGGCTAGGGGCACAGTGGCACGCTGGGGGGATTGGTGGCATCTGCTGTCCCCCCTTCATGCCTACGGCTGCCAGCGGGAGGGAGCGCTACAGGCATCTGCTGCTCCAGCTGTCCCTTGCCAGCATGGCACAGAGCCGGGCACCCAGCCAGGATGGCAACTGAGGCCCCAGGGAGGGCACAGTGCTTGCCAGCATGGGGGGGCGGGTAGCGGTGGCAAAGGCAGGGGACAGCAGGTGCTTGTGAGACGGAGCTCGCTCATCTTTTATTCATCGGGCACTGAACAGCAACCGGGAACCATTCCGGCCCCTTGTCTCCCCACCCTGGCACCACAGGACACGGCTCTCCATGCCAGGTTCCCAGCAGGCACTGCTCACTCTGGCAGAGGCTGCAGGGCTGAGCATGGGGCAACTCGCTTCACTGGTGACGCAGGGCTGGGGCTGCCCCCTGCCAGCTGGGCACTGCGGGGAAGCCGGCCAGCTCCAGCACGCCACCGGCTCGGCGCACTGCGGGAGAGCTGGGGAAGCCCTGACCTCCCCAAGGTCGCCGGCACATCGATCCAGAGAGCGCAGCGTGCCGAAAACGCCCTGGCTACTGCTGCTGCAGGGCTCAGGGTGGGACTGGGCACAGGGATGAGGGGGTCCCCCGGGTGGTGATGCCACAAATGACAGGGATTCCTGGGGTCACTGCACCCTGGTGAGCCCCCTTCCACTCTGCCTCTGCAGCATGAAGGTCTCAGGGGCAGGAATCCAGCCCCTGTCAATTCTCTGATGTCGCATACCCTTGTACCCTCTCCTGGGGATTTCTCCTCCCGGACCCCCTGGGCTCTCCCTACCTCACTCCACTCAACTCCAGCCTCTCTGGTTGTCGGGCTGGGAGCGGAGAGATACCTGGAGCGGGAGGCAGGTTTGCACGTGCTTATCTGTGCACTGGGGGGTTCTCAGGCCCACCTCCCCAGCAGTGCCCAGCTCTGCGAACGGCAGAGCCCAAATATTGTGCACCTCATCAATCTCCTCGCAACCCTGCTGATAAATATTTGTGCGGGGGCTGGCGGAGCGGCGCTGCCCAAGGAAATGCCTGCTCCTCCATCTGGAGGGACCGCGCAGACGTTTGGCACGGCCGGCCTGGCACGGCCAGCAGCGTGCTCGGGATGAGAGCCCTGGCACAGGCTCCCCGGCAGATTGGTGCCATCTGCTTTGCACTGCAGCCAGCGGCAAGGCTGGTGAGGGGAGATAAGGGGCTGCCAGGCGGTGGGAGATGCAAATGCTGGCATGGCATGGAGGTCCCTGCCTCCCCCCAGGTGCTGTCTGCCACTGGTGGCATGGCCAGCTGCATGCAGCAGTGTGTCAGGGGGGCCGGGCGCGTGATGCCACCCTGGGCCCTGCCACCGCCTGCTTGCCCTGGGCACACATTTGCTTCCACTCTGCATGGCTCTGGGGGTGGCAGAGCCAGGCTCAGCTGCCAGGCACTGCCAAGGGAAGCTCACTGCAGGGCAGAGGCTTGTACCCCCATCCCCCCTGTCCTGCTGAGCGTGTCAGCTGCAGGGGCCCTGCAAGCCCCAGAACACAACAAAGGGTGCGAGGGGCTGGTACTGACCCCACCCTGTCTCCCCCTCAGCTCCTGGAGCCTGGCCAGTCTAGTTAGTGATGGGGTCCAGGGATGGGGGATACCAGGATGGGGATGCTGGGCTGGGTGCATAGGGCTGGGGATGCAGGGGTGAAGGCACAGGAAGGGGTGGCCTACAGAGGTGGGGAGCACAGAAGTGATGCTGTAGGGAGGGGGGGACCGCCCCCCCAGACTGGCTGCTGCCGCCGGGAGCTGCTGGGAGGAATCTCTCTGTAATGCTTCGAAGGTCCTGGCACCATCGACTGGGGAGATTGATTACCATTTTACTGCAATGCTTTTGACTTTCACCAGCGACCTCCGAGCTCCCAGCTCCCCCCCACCGCTGCACACCCAGCTCTGGGCTGCAGCGCCATCCCCTCCCCCACTGCGGTGTGCACAGCCCAGCCCTGCTCACATCCAGCACCCAGTCCTGCGCCCAGCCCTGCTCCCAGTCCAACGACCAACCCTGCCCCCAGCCCTGCCCCCAGCCGGGCTCCCAGCCCCGCACCCACCCTGCGCCGGGCCGCCAGCCCGCCCTGCCCGCAGCGGGACCGGGGGCCGCGGGGCAGGGTGCGCCGGAGCCGCTGCTGCGTTACCGGGCGCTGGGGAGCGGAGCCGGGGGTCCGGCACCACTCTGCACCCCGCGGCAGCCCCTCGGGGCGAGCGGGGCTAGGACGGGGTCTCCCCCCCAGCCCCGCACCGCTCCCGCCCGTTTCCCCGGGTGCGCCCCCGGGGCACGAAAAGCCGGGCGGGGTTTCCAGGCACTGGGGGGAGGAGGGGGGGGGCAAGAAAGAGCCGAGAGGCAGAGCTGGCCCTTGCTATCAGTGCGGGGGGCGGGGCGGGAACCAGCCCGCCCTCCCCAGTCTGCCCCCGACCCCGGGTGGGGAGCGCAGGGCCGGGGGCTCCTCCACCGCCTCCCTCCCCGGCGTTGCCAGAGCAGCGGCTGGGAAATTGTGCTGACACCAGCAAAACGGGCCGGGCGTAGGCGGGCGAGAGAGAGCCCACGTGCTCCGGCCCGGTAACGGGGGCCGGAGCTGCCCGGCTGGGCGGCAGAGACACCCCCTCCCCCCCAGCCGTTGGGGCTGGGGATGCTGCGGGGGGGCTGGCTACGGGGGGAGATGCGCAAAGCGGGGGAGCGTGCGGGGGCGAGCAGGGGGGAAGCCCAGCACCCCCCGAGCGGTGCTGTCGCCTGGCCTGGCCGTGCCGCGCAGGATCCCACTGGTTCGGTGGCCCCCCCAACGTCCCTCCCTGCCTCAGTTTCCCCACAGGCGCGACAAGCGAGCACCCCTCGCTCGCCACAGCCCCACAGAAAGGACCCGCTGTGGGCTGGGGGCATGCGGAGCATCCGCCCCCTCCCAGCACTCAACAGCACTGGGGGGGGGGGGGGTGTCCCACCTCCGGCGCAGCTGGAGCCGCTGGCCCGGCCCGGCCCGGTCCCCCTTAACCCGGCCACGGAGCGACCTTAAGAGGGAAAGTGAGAGGCTGCCAGGCCTTATCAGAGAGTATTTACAGCCGCTGTGTTCCCAATTAGACAGTCAGGTGACTGCTGCTGCTGGGGACCCAGACGCCGGGGTCAAGGTCGCCGGAGGAAGGGGGGGGGGGGTGACAGAGGGGCAGCCACCTCCCCGGGGACACCTGCTGTCTGGCCAAGGGAACCAACCAGCACGGGCACCCCACAGCACGCCAAGAACTACGGGGTACCCTGACCAGTATCCTGGCTTCTGCCAGCAGCGTGGTTACCACAGGGCTCCCATTCCAGCATGGGGGTGTTCCCAGTGCAGCCCAGTATGGGGTACCCCCATCCTAGTGTGACACTGTACCTCCAGCCAAGGCAGCATGGGGTGCCCCCAGTCTAGTCCAGTACACAGCCCCCTCATCCCAAACAGTATGAGGTAGCATGCAGCACCCCAGTTAAGCCCAGTAGCCCATCCCAGTTCAGCCCATGTCTTATCCCTGACACAACAACCCCCCTACCCTGCCGAGCAGCCACTGCCTGACCCTGCACTGGGCACCCACATTATCACCCCAGCGAGCATTCAGGGCGCCCCTGTCCCCAGCACAGCACCCACCATTCCCAGTGAATCACTGGGAAACAGCAGCACCACGCCCAGCTGGGCCCCATCCTGCCTCTAAGTGGGCAAGCCCCATGCATGGTCATGGGTGTAGGGTGCCAGCACCACGCATGCACAGGCAGGTCCTGGCTGCACACACATGTACAGCTACACATGTGCACCCCTGCTGATGTCCCATGGCCCCCACCTGCCCGGGGTCCCACTTGGGCCCTGTGGCAGGATCTGGCCCCAGCTACGCGCTGGTGGCCACTGTGCCCTGTTCTTCCCCAAAGGCACAAGGGCTTGGCAGCCCTCCTCAGTGCCCTGCCCAGGGCGTGCAGCTCTCTGGGGAGCAGGGGTCACATGGCTGCCATGTCTCAGTTTCCCCAGTGACACCCAGTGTACCCCAGTGCTGGCTGGGCAGGAGCAGAGCGGACTCCAGCTGCCCATGCCCACTGTGACTCACGGCAGGGGCATCCCCTTCACTGGGACAGCTGGCACCACAGTGCCCATCATGGTGTCACTACCCATCCCTGGGCAGTGCCAAGTGAGAAGCTGCCAGCCCCCTGCTCCCCCTGTCATGGTGTTGATGGGGCCGGGTTCATGGGGCAGGGGGGCACAGCTTGGGCATGTCACCCAGTGCTGCAGCTGTGGGCAGGGGGTTGCTGCCAGGAGGGGACCGATGTGCTGGTTCCCACACACCTGGGCAGCCTGGCCTGGCTGTGGCAGGGCCAAGAGCCCCACGACCACCCCCAGGGCTGCATAACAGACCCTCCCTGGCTTTGCATCATCCCTGAGAAATCCAAGCCCTGCTGTTACCCTGGGCTCCACCCACCTGGAGGTGCAGGGGGATGTCGGGGCCTGTGGGAGACCCCAGCTGCTGGGAGGGTGTCCGTGCCAGTGTGTCACCAGCTGGAGACTGCAAACGTGCCCAGACAAAATAACATCTGACCCGAGCTACTATGAGCTTCCCCTTCCTGCTGCAGGGCTGGTGGTGAGGATGATGGCTTAGGGACCTAATCCTCTGAGCCTGGAAACAGATATCTGCCCTGCCCACTGTGCCTCAGTTTCCCCTTTTGGATCATCAAGGCTTTGTGAGCGGGTCTGACCCTCCCTCTCTGCCGTAGTGAAAGCAGCCCAGCTCTCCCAGAGCGTCGGCGGGACCCCCGGGCAGGTGAATGGCAGGGGAGCAGCATCCCCTTAGTGCACAGCAGGAGCTGCTGGGGTTTGCCCCCACCACTGTTGTCTCTGCCCCTTCCCCCACCAGCCTCAGCCTCTCCTGTCCTCATCTCAGTCACCCACTGGGCGAGGGGCTGGGATCGCAGCCCACAGCAAACTGGTGCTGCTGGATTACTTCCAGCTTCAGCCTTCGGGAGACGCACCGGGAACAGACTGTCCCTTCCCTGCCCACGCCACCCACCCACTCCTCACTGGGCTGCTGGCACAGGCAGCCATGTCAGGCAGGCATGGGATGCAGGGTTACCCCCCGCAGGCCCCCCCTGTGAGGATGCCAGGAGCATCCTCAGGGACCATTTGCCTCCTCCCCTCCCTGGCACACGCCTCCCAGCTCAGCCAGGACCCATCCTGGCTGGGGGAGAGGGCTGTGTGGGCAGGGTGGGGGGCACCCACTGGGGCAGCAGTTTGGAGAGGGGAGCACTGTGCTCCTCTTTGCAAGGTCTGCGGCGGGAGGTGTGTCCCCAGGTGGTGACTCTGAGCTGGAGCTGGGGATGGGACGGACACTGGGGGGGCAGGAAAGCTAGAACAAGGCCCCCACCCAGGGAGGACACATCCTGACCCTGCCCCACCGGCGGACCAGCACCCACCTCTCTCACGGACGAAGTAAGCCAGGTAGAGGTCGAGCTCCTTGACAGAGACGCTGATGTGGTGGGGCTGGACACAGAGGATGGGGTTGGCGCACTGGCCCGACTTAACCAGGCGCTCGCCATCGGTGCTCTCCAGCGGGATCCCTTTGAAGAGGATGACCATCACCAGGTCCAGCCGCCACACCTTGTCCGCCTGCCGCAGGCAGTCGATGCGGCGCATCTTCCCCTTCTGGTCGGGGTTGGAGAGGACGCAGCACGAGGGCTTCTTGCCCGTGATGGAGAGCACAAAGTCCTCGCGGCACTCGGGCCGGATGTCCTTGCGTAGCTTGGCCAGGAGGCGCGAGGCCCATTTCTGCTTCACCTCCGGCTTCTCACTCAGCAGCTCATCCTTCACCGCCCTCTCCTCGTCCTTCGTCATCCTCTTCTCATGCTTCTTGAAGTACTTGCGCTTGCGGGCCTGGAGGTTGAACCAGGTGTAGGCGAAGGCCCGGACATGGGGGAGCAGCGCCTCGATGAAGGGGTGGAACTCATCCTGTGGGAGCAGAGGGACAGGCAGTCACTCCCCGCTCAGCCCTCCCTCCAAACCCACCCCGGGATTGCTGGGGAGCCCACAGGGACCTGCTGGGGACATCCCCACTGGGCTGCATCCCAGCACAACCAGGAGGAAAAGCTGGGACAGAGGCGCATTCCTGCCAGGGACAGGGAACCCCTCCCCATGCAGTGGGATCCCCCCGGTCCTGTACCCCCTCCCATAAATCTCACCAGCTGCGATCCTCCCAGGCCAAAAACCTGCTGGGGTTGGCTGGGGCATCTCAGAACCGGTGATTCTGCACAAGCCTTGTCGCCCCAGCAGCACCTGGACCCTCTCCCCTTCCAACCCAGTCGTGCCAGGACCTGCTGCCACCAGGCGCAGAAATCCCCTGACATCACAGTCACCAGACCCACGGTGCCAGTGTCAGGCGCTGCCCAGACCACAGCGCCTGAGGGGTGGCTCCCCGACACCCCCAGCCTCCCAGGTGCTCCCACACAGGCTGCAGGTGCCTTGGACCTCTCTGCTCCCTCTGAACCAGTGGGGAACTCCCCCAGTTTTTCCCAGTTGCAGCCAGCCCGGCGGCTGGCGCCCAGCCTGGTGCACAAGGCACACTCTGACTGCCTTTTTCCATTTGGTGAGTGCTGCTGGATGAGTCCAGCCCCAAAAAAACCAAGGAAAATGCATCCCCCTCCCTGGCCCCTCCTTCCCTCATCCCTTTACTTTCTTTTTTTTTTTTTTTCCCTGCTTTGGAAAATCAGTGCTTCCTGGCTGGGGGGGGCACAACCCCCACCGTGGGACAGAGAGGTGTCAGGAGCTGTCCCAGCAGGGAGCAGCACAGCTTGGAAAATGTCAGGGAGAGCACCAAGCATCCCTGTGCTTTGGCCAGGGCAACAGCAAGCAGGTCCCCGAGGGCAGGATCTGGCCCTCGGGGTCCCTCTTGACAGGTGATGATGTGGAGGAGGAAGGAGCCCAGCTCGGTGCTGGAGTCTTGCCGCAGGTGGCCAGGGCCAGGCGGGTGGTGGCTGGGGGCAGCTGTTGATGCCGTGCCACGGCCCCGGGTCACAGGGTCGTGCCCGGGTTTGGGTCACCCTCCCAGCAGGGAGGGTGCCAAGGGCAGGCGCTGCTCCAGGGAGGAACTGAGGAGGTGGCTGTGGGCAGGAGCCAGGGGAGGATGGAGCCCCGGCAATGGGATGGTGTCAGCGGCTCCAGAGCCTGAGGCTGGCCCTACTCATCCCAGGACAGCGATGCCACTCCCTGGCCAAAGCCACTGTATCCCAAAGTCACCCTGCTCGGAAGGAACGGTGTACCCCAAAGCAGGCTGCCAGCAAGGATTAGCCCCATACAGACCCTGCTAATTCAGACGTGGTTCCAAGTCCAGCACAGGCACCATTAACCCTGAACCAGCTCCTGTGAAACCCCAAACGTGCTCCCCCAGCACGAGCCCTGCTAAGGGCCAGCAAAGGTCCCTCGGCACAGCCCCTGATGTCCCCTGGACAGACCCTGCTGTGACCTGCCTCAGACATACCAGCACAGACCCTGCTGTCCCCTGAACCCGACACAGATGTCAACAACCACCAGCATCAACCACCAGCACAGCCCCACTAACCCCCCCAATCTCCCCCCAACAACCGACCCCCTTATTTTGGAGCCCCAACCCATCCCCCCCGCCCACACCCCCTGCCCCTGGGGCCAACAGCTCCCGCTCTGGACCCACCTTCACCAAAGTCGTGACCCTGCGGCCATCCCCCCCCATACCCCACAAGAAAAAGGAGACACACACTTGCTAGGGACACCATCCCACCCTGCCAGGGGACCCATCTTGACCCTGGGGACCCATCCCAAGCCTGGCGGACTCGTCCCAGTCGGCTGCTCCCAGGGCAGCTGCAGCCCCACTCAGCCAGGGGCTCCGGTTCCCTCCCCAGCAGCAGCTGCTAATTCAGTGCAGCTGGGCAAGGGCTGGGCATGTGTCTTAAATCAGGGAAGAAGGTCAGAGAAAAGTAAGACAGGAGCCGAAAAAAGCATCAGCGACTTCCAAAAACAATACTTGGCCGGGGCGGTGGGCGGCTGATCTTCCTTGGTGGCCGGTTATTCAGACAAGCCCTACAAACTGCTGCCATCCCCCCGCCCCGCCACCCTCCCCAGGCAGCCGGCGGCAGGGCTGGCCGCGGGGCCAGGGTGGGGGGCACCGTGCCATTGTCTCTGTCCCTGCCATCCTGCTGGGCAGTGCCACCCCAGGCACCGCTGCAGAGAAGTCAGGCAAGGACCAGGTTGTCACTGCTGGGGGAGGCAGCACCCAAGGGTGCTGCCTGCCCTTGTTGCGAGGGTCAGGGGATGCTCAGTGCCCTACTACAGGGTGGCAACCGTGGCCCCCAGTTTCTGTGGGGCTCAGAGCAGGCGCTGGCTTTGCCCTCCCCTCCCCACGGAGCCAAGGATGTTCAAAGCCCACTTGAATCCATCTCTGGGACCCCCCCCAAAACAGGGGACATTTTTTTTCCACAGCGCAGAGAAGGCTCCATGGCCCTCAGTGCCTCCGAAACCATCACAACTCTCCCCTCCCTCTTTCCCCCCCAGGATTACAGTGAGACGGGAGCTGCACCCAAAGCCAATCAGCCCCTCGCCAACTTTCCCTCCTGCCCGGCTTATCCCATGCCAAGATGCCGAGCGGAGTTAAGCCGCTTTAGCAGGGCCAGGCGAGGGCAGCTGGGGGGCACCAGGACAGTCGGTGGGATGGCTGCAGCTGGGTGCTGAGGGGACCAGAACACAGGACTCGGGGACCATGCCCGTGCCCTCCAGCCCCCCCACACCGTCAGCACGGTGCGGCCAGCGAGCCCCTCAGCCGGGCACAGCGCCTCGGCTCATGCTGCCCAGCTTCACACCCAGCTCCACTTCAGAAAGCAAAGGCAGGGGTGTGTTTTCCCTCTGCCCCCATCCCCGATCCTTGCCGTGCCCCCCCCCAGCCAGCAGCACGGAGCCCCCCGGCAAGGGGCTGGTTAAATGCTTCTCCTGCTGTTTTTCCCTTGCAGGGCTGGGAAGCAGAGACGTGCTGCACTACCCGAGACGAGGCTGCTCCCGGGGCATTTCCGGATGGGAATCTGGCAGCAGAGCTTGTGCTTGGGCCTCATCCAGCCTGAGCTTGTAAAGCCTCACGACCCAGGGAGGAGCCTGTCTGCATCGGGGTGCTGCCAGCCCCGGCACAGGGCCCCCCTCAGGCCCCTCTTCCAGGGACCGGTGAAGTGCTGACTTTCTGTGACAGATGCTGCGAGGGGAAACTGAAGCGTGGGTCAAGCCCAGCTCTATCCCAGTGTCAGTCCTGCTGCAAAGCTGGGAGGGGAAGGAGTGATGCCCTGCATGGAGCTGGGCATGCCGTGCCAGGATTAACTGCTCTGGCAGCCTGGGTTTTAGCAGCACCGGGGAGCTGGCGAGGGCACAGTTGAGGCACTGCCTCTTGCTGTGCTCCTTCCTGTCCTCACCAGCTCAGCCAGTGCCAGCGCTCTGAACCCTGGCACCCCAGTGGGTGCATTCCACCCTGGGGATGGTGGGGGATGCTCCGTGCCACACAGGGACACGGCTCCAGGCATGGGCACCGTGGCCAGGCAATGCAGCATGGGCTGGCCAGGGCTCCAAGCATCCTCTACTTGAGTGCCTAGTCCAAACAGGTCGGGCTCAGCAAAACAGCCTGAATTTTCCTGTGAAAAAACGTT
>JANHGN010018451.1:0-13289 GCA_024605025.1 Megaceryle maxima
AGCGAGCGCTGCCCCCCCCCGCCCACACCCCCCCCCCCCAGGCCGTCGTCCCCCCCCGCCCTCCTGCCAGGAGCAGCGGCGATGGCAGCGCCCGCCCTTCCCCAGGCTGGGGCCATGGGGCGGTCCCTGGAAGAGGAATAGCTCTGGGAGGGGGAGGTGGCTGTGGTCTCACTCCCCGCTCTGCTCCCCGCACAGATGGCGAGAGGCTGGGGGAGGTGACCGATCCCGGCCGGCGGCCGGCAGTGGCCCGGGCTGCGGCGCGGCGGAGGAAAGCCGAGGACTCCAGCGAGAGCCGCGAGGAGGAGCTGATGGTAACGGGGCAGCTGGAGTGCGGGCGGGTGCGAAGGGACCTGTGGAGGTGGCTGGTGCAAGTCCCCTACCCAACACATGGCCAACTAGCACAGGGTACTCCAAGCCTTGTCCAGCTGAGTAGATCCAAGGATGGAGAGGGCACCAGCCTCTCTGGTTCTGCTCCACCAGCCTCTCTGGTTCTGCTCCACCACCCTCATGGTGGATGAAAAACACCTGTAACACTCCCCTGAAACTTGGAGTGTTGCACCTTGTGCTTCTTGCCCTGCTGCTGTGCTCCTGTAATAAGGGTCTGGCATCATCTTCTCTGCACCTCCCTCTTGGGTAGCTGTCAAAGGCAGCAGGGTCCTGCTTTGCTGGGTAAAACTACCTTCTCCTGTGCCCTCTGCTCTGTCTTCCTAACCTCCACTTGTCTGTCTTGGACTGGAGAGCCCCAAAGTGGACCCAGTGTACTCCAGGTGGAATCTCCAAGCAGAGGCTGGAGAGAGGATCTCTCCATGCTAATGGACCAGGAGGCATTTGGCATTGTAGCCACGAGGCCACCCTGCTGTCCTCTGTTAAACTTATCACCAAACCCTGGTTAACACTCTGCTGTCCCTTGTTCAACCTGTTGTCACCAAGAGGCTTTGGAGCAGGGCCAGTGGGTGGGATGTCAGGAGAGGGTCATCACATGGTGTCCCCTGCCCTGTCCCACCATCAGGTCACCGCCAAACTGCTGCAGGTCCCCATGACAGTGAGTTGCCAGTTGGGGTGGACATTGCTTGGGCTGTTCCCAAGCCACGGCACGGTTGAGTGTTTTGGAGGGAGGAGAATCATTGAGTCCCTGCACCCTGAGCCTTCTTGGTGCCTCTCTCTCTGTGCCCAGCCCTGCCCAGTGTCTCCTGCAGCTGACGGACATCTGTCCCCATCTTCAGCAAATAACCCCACCCCTGTTTGCAGCGGTGGGGAGCTGGGCTGTGAACGGTCCCCTCTGTTGGGCAGGTGGGGGAAAAGTTCACTCCAGTTCGAGGGCAAAGAGCCCGAATCGAGGGGACTCCGCAGAAAGGTGCAAAAACTTGTGGCTTCTAAAGAGGAGCTGGAAAACTACTGGTGAGCTCCCGGCTGCCGGTCTCGCTGGTGACACAGCTGGTGCTTCATCTTTGGGGCAGGGCAAGGGTGCTGGTGACTTGTCCTCTTCACCCACGGGATGGAGACCCATCCCAATCCCCCTCCATGGGGGGACAGAGAGGTTTCCCCAGGTGCTGGGAGCCCCATGCCAGCAAGAAGAGACGGCTTCAGGCCAGGCAGCAATTAGGTGATGAGATATAGGAACGGGGAGGAGGCTGATTGTGCCTGGCAGGGGTGGGCGAGGAAGGGCAACCCTTGCTCTGAGCTCCCCCAGCTCCTTATAAATCAGGGACAGACGCACAGAGGAGGAAAACAAGGTGCCTGGGGAAGGCACAGGCTGGTGCAGGGCGAGGACGGAGGGCACAGTGGGAATTGCATCTGAGCTTTCCCCAGGAAGAGGGTGAATCCTTCCAGCGAGCGCGGGACAGTTACGCCACCTCCATAACAATGTCTTCCAAGGGCACCACTCCCCTCCTCCGGGACGCTAATGAGCTCATTTAGACAAAGTTTGCTAATTACTGCTTTGGCACCGTGCATCCTAACGGGCCGCGCTGCCTCAATGCTGCGGTTGTTCTCGCCTGGGCTCGGAGCCGGGCTCTGCTCTGGGGGAGGGTCAGCTCTGCTCCTCAGGGGTGGCTCCATCCCTCCCTCCCCATCTGAGGCCACGGGGGGTGATGACTCTGAAGCCTCCTGGTACAGGTGGCAGGGACATCCCTGTCCCCCTGTGTCCCATCCCATGGGGGGGCACAGGCTCACTCCAGCTCTGCCTGCACCTGCTGATGTGGGGGAAGAGGAGGATGCTCCGGGTGGGCTCCAGAGGCGCCCGGCTCTCCTTGTCCCCTGTCACCTCTTCAGCAAGCAGGGGGCGGGTGAATGCCTGTCTAATCCCTCTAAATTATGACACACAAACGCTGGGATTAACCTAATCCCTGTTAAAGGAAGAGGGGGAGTGGAGAGACGTGCCCCTTCCCCTGCCTGTGAGCAGATGTAGAGATCCCTTCTGCTTTTGGAGATGCAACCCAAAATGCTCCATTTTCAGTAGCCCATCAGACTGGCCGAATGTTTTGGATGAACAGAAAAGTCTCTCTTTTGGAGCAGTTTCTCTCCTCAGCAGAAGAAGGGAAACAGGTTTAGCTGGAACGTTTTGAAACTCTGCTCCCTGGGACACTTTGCCAATATTTTTCTGCCTCCTTCTGCCCCTGCTCTCCTCTGTTCCCTGCTTGCCTTTGCTGTCAGCCTTGAAAGCTTTTGCCTTGTTTTGGCAATATTTGACATCCAAGATGAGATGTTTAGATCTAGGGAGACCGCCTGCAAGCACGGTCAGGCTGGGCCTGATCCCCCTCACCTCTCCCTCCTGCTTCCTCGGCAGAACGACAGGCAGGACTTGGACGGATGGTTTTTCAGAGGCCAACGGTCCAACCGAGCGACCGCACACCCCAAACTCAACCTGACCAAGCAGGCGTTGTCCTGGAGCGAGCAGGTAGGTGGGCAGGGAGCAGCAAAGGGGGTGGTGGAGGAGGATGTCCACCCAGCGCCTCGCTGGGGAGCATGCAGCCCATGTCCCCAGAGTGTGCCAGGCTCCAAAGCCATCTCCAGCCATCCTTCTCCCTGCTCTCCATCACCTGTCCTGGAGGCTCTGCCTGGCCCTGGGGTCAACATGGTGCCCAAAAGGATGAGTTCCTTGGGCGTGTGTCAGCCCCATTGTCTTCTGGATGGGTCCGCACTGCTCCCATCTCCTGATGCTGGCTGTGTGCTGCCCTGTGGGGTGGGTGAAGGATGGGGTCGTGCTTTTGGTGCCTTATCCCGGCAACATCCCTTGTCCAAGTGCACTTGGACCCAAAGAAGCAGCAGCAGGAGGGTTATCTCCTGGGGGTGGTGCTGCGACCCTGGGGCTGGCATGGGGATAGGAGCTCAGCCCTGCCTGAGTGTCACTGCAGGAGGGCTGAGGCCGGGCAGGTCACATCCCTAGTGCTTGACATCCATGTCACACTGTCCCTGGGAGGTGAGGGGGTATGTGAGGAGGACACCCCGCTTATCTCCCTCTCTCATCTGACAGTACAAAGGAAAGGCAAACTTGCACGTCTTTGAAGACTGGTGCGGAGGAGCCGTGAGGCACCTGAGGAAGAACCTCCATTTTCCTCTCTTTCCCCACGTGAGTCCCAGGCCTGGTGGCAGTAGGTTGGAGAGAGGGTCCATTCTTCCCTCTCTGGGTGCTGCTGGATCTCCACTGGCTGTGGGCTTGGTCCTCAAGACCTTTGCTCACAGGCTTTTTGGTTTGGTTTGGGACAGGTAATTCCCAGCAGATCAGGAATGGTGGGAGAGGTGGGTGGTGACGGGACCTCCATGTCCCCTCTGGTGCCAGGGACGTGGGGCTCCAGGATAACAAGGAGGAGGTGGGCTGAGTGAAGCTGGTGCAAGGCGTGAGCCTGGGCATGAACTCTTCTTGCTTTCATGTCCCTGTCTGTCCTCTGCAGACCCGCACCACGGTGAAGAAGCTGGCTGTGTCACCCAAGTGGAAGAACTACGGGCTGAGGATTTTTGGCTACATCCACCCCTTCAAGGATGGTGAGTGATGGATCTTGACCTCTTCTTCTGCGGCATCGTGGAGACGCTGCACCATTGCCCCTTCTTGGGCCACATGAGGACAGAAAGGCTCTTAGAGACAGTCCCCAAACCCCTGGCTTACAGGCAGGAGGGTCTTTATGGAGCAAAGACCCTTTTCCCTGGTTGCTTTGAAGGGAGATGAAGCCCTAGTCCCATCCAGGACAGAGCCACAACATGGGGTCCCAGGCGGCCCCATCTCCTCCGTCCATCTGTCTGTCCCTCCCTCCCTGCTTCCCCATCTCGCACGGAGGCGCTGGGGCTGAGCCCGCGCTGCCAGGGCTGCTCGGTCCCTCGGTGGTGACCTTCTCCTTTGCTGTCCACAGGGGATTTCCAGTTCTCTGTGGCATCGGACGACAATTCGGAGCTCTGGCTCAGCTCCGATGACAGTCCGGCCAACGCCCGGCTGGCTGCGTTCGTGGGCAAGGTACGACCGCCGTGCTCTGCGTGCTGCCTTTCCCTGCGCCGGGGCTGCTGGAGATCCCACCCAGTGCGTCTCCCCGGGCGGTGCCTCCTTGCTCCCAGTGTGCTGGCAGCATCCCAGCTGCCTTCCAGGACCCCCAGTGCTCGGTAATAACGGTCCAAACGCGCCGGTGCTCTCCAGCCACCGCTGCTGCAGCAGCAGCTCGTCCAGGGAGCGTGCAGGGTCTGCGTGTGACTCTTACAGAGGCAGCTCCTGCTGCTCCTTCACCCCTTGGGAAATGCTGGGCTAGCTCAGCCTGGTCCCATCTCTGCCCCTGGCCAGGCATGGTCTGGCTTCTGTAGGACCATCTGCCCCTTGGTCCCATCCTAGCTGTAGCTACCAAAAACCAGTTTATCTCCCAGAATAGGAGATGTAATGTTCGTTCCTGGATTTTCTTGGTGTTAACCCCTACAAGTGGAAACCTCACGGTCCATCATCATACCCTTGTATTTCTGGGATCTTGGTGGTGTTGTCCAGTGACAAGTTCTTGTAGCAAGAGGACCACCAGTTGGGGACAAGCAGGCCCTGGGATATCCTCCTGCCTGCAGAGCCTTTCTGCAGCATGGCACAGTGTCCAGTGGAGGTTGAGGAGAGACTCTTACAGCCTGGTGGGGTTTGAGCCTCGTGCTCGCTTAGCCCGTGGTGTCCCTGGTGCTCTCACACGCTCATTCTTCCTTCTCACAGCTGGGCACTGAGTGGACAGCGCCAGGAGAGTTCACCAAATTCAGCTCACAAGTCTCCAAGCCTCTACAGTAAGTGTGTCCTTGCTCCTGCTGCCCATCCTGGGTGGATGGAGTCGGGGAGATGGAGCTGCTGGCTCCATGCTGACTCTGAGCAGTTCCTCCTCCCTTGGAGGAGACGCTGGCATGTTGGGTCTGTGGTGGACAAGAGCTCAACCAACCACACCTCCAGGTCCGTGGCTTGAAGGTGTTGGGGGCTGCAGCCACCTCTGCAGATGATGAGGTGGGATCAGGGGATCCCCCTGATCTCATGAAGCCTCTCAGCAGTGGGAGGAGGGAGCAGATACCCACATCACGCTGCCTGTCTCCTTGCCCCAGGAAGGTTTAGCCACATGTGAGCAAGATGGAGAGGGTTTCCTGCGATGGCTTCTCTAGCAGGGGAGCTTCCACTGCCCTGACAGCTGTAGCAGTTGACTCAGCCAGGATTTCTAACCAGCTTCTTCCCCTCTTGCCCAGCCTCATGTCCTCCAGGCGCTACTACTTTGAGCTGCTTCACAAGCAAGACGACCGAGGTTCAGACCACGTGGAAGTTGGTGTGAGTAGATGCCCCCACACCGTGCTCCTGGCAAGGCTTGTCCTGCCCAGAGCTGGCACTGGGGCTTTTCCCCATGTGTGTTAAAACACCTTGTGCTGGAGCAAAGCCATGATTGCCCTGTCCTGTGGCCACCGGTGGCTCCGGCTGCAGAGGGGACGAGACAGCATCGCTCTGACAGAGATGGGGCTCATGTCCTCACATCCCTGGGCTGTTCCCACACAGGACACCTGGCACAGGCTGCTTTTCTCTGTGCTCATCCCACCGTCTCCTGCCGATGGCCTTTCAGGATCTAAAGACCCTGCCCTCCCTCCCCTGCACTCCTGCCTTCCTCCTGGAATGGGTGCCCACAGAGCAGCTGCTCCTGGCTCCAGCAGTGCTGGGACACCCAGCTCTGCACGGCCAGTCTTTTCCCTTCTCCTTTCTCCTTGGCCTTCTGCAGAGGGAAAAGGGTCCCCTGTGGGCAGCTTCTCGCAGGAGCCCTTTGCCATGGGCAAGGAGAGCCCAGACCGTGTAAGATCAGAGCAGCCGGGCCCGAGGCAGCCCCACCTTGCTGGCTTGTGTCCCGGGTCCAGTGGTGGGAGAGGTGGCCGTGGTGATGGAGTGGGTCCCTTTTTCCTTTTCCCCCTTAGAGGTACCGTGACTTTCAAATCCCAACTTGTCTGCCTTGGCTGCACGGCCCTGGCAAAGCCTGGAGCATGTGTCAGGAGCTGGGGAAGATGTTGGCTCGTTAGCAAAGGTTTCCTGTCTCCCGAGCAGTCGTTAATCACTGGAGCCGAACTGGTGCCAGCAGAGCATCAGGAGGCCGACAACACCCCTTCCTCGCCGGCTCCCCTCCCCAGCGCTCAGCCTGCCCTCCCCGGCTCTCTACCCCGATAAGATCAGCATTTCTGCTGCGAAAACAAATAGATGGGGGAGACTTATTTCTTTTTTTGCTGGAGGGAGGGAAACCTTTCAGATGTTCAGAAAGAAACGACAACAAAGCAGGACCCTGGTGCGTCTCCCCCTGTGGGTATTTAAGGGCTTGTCTGGACAAAGGCTCCAGACGCGCTTTTAAAATGCACGTGGTTCGGTGGGTGCAGCTCTGAAGACCCTCTTCAGCCAACGCAAACTCGCCTGAGGTTGACGTGGGTTCAGGCAGCACCGGAGTGAGGTGGGGGAGGAGAGGAGATGGTGTAGGGCTCGGTGTGGGGCGGCTTTGGCCGCGGGTCCTTGGAGGGTGCCGTGGCCTCCCCGCTCTGACCCCCGGGGTTGGAGGGGCAGGGGTGTTCCCGGGCATCGTCCCGGCCCCGGGAGGCAGGACGGTGGCTGCGCTGCCGCTTGTGATGTTACTGATGCTGCTGCTGGTACGGGGCTGTCTCTGGCTGCCTGGCCCGGGAGGACCACGGGTGGCTGTGTGGCAGTCCCAAGCGGGACGCAGCATGAGCTTGTCCCCCACCTCCTGGAGCCTTCCCCTCTCTGACCACGCTGGGGACACCTGCTAAAAATTCCCCAAATCCCCTTGGGTAAAGGCAGGAGATGGGGCTGGGTCTGTGCTGGGGCAGGATCCATCCCCTCCCTGGCTTCTCTCCTGCAGGGCCAGGGCTGGGATCAGTGCAGACAAGTTTCTGGGAGCTGAGGACAGGGGAGAACCCATCCTGGGGTGCCCAGGGGTGGGCAGCTGTGTCCTGAGCCGCTGCCACCCTCCCACTCATTCCCCACCTTCTTTCATCTTTTCTTAGTGGCGAGTTTTCCTCCCCAGCTTGAAGTTCGAGGTGATCGACTCCTCCTACATCTCTCTGTACACAGGTAGGGGCCACACATGTCCACCGTGCATGTCCACCACACATGTCACCTGCAGCCACCGCAGGCAAGCTCTTGGGGGGCTGTACATGGTGCAGCCGGGGGCAGATGCCACCAGACCCTGGGAAATCAGATCCTGGGGGAAGATCTCAGCTTCTGAACCACCCCAGAGCCTCCTGCTGGGTGTGAGGAAGGAGAAAAGCCGCTGCAGCGGGTGAGGATGGTGCTGGGTTGTGCTGCAGCCCTCCCAAAAATGGGATGCAGAGGTGACACACCATGGAAACACGGCTCTCGTGGTGCTCCCTGCTTGTTGCTGCTGCTGGGACCATGCAGGGCTGGACCCGTGGCCTGACCCTGAGTTATGAAGGGCTGTGTCGTGAGCAGGGATGGATGGCGCAAGGTTTAATTAAATCTATAGATCTTCTGCTTCCTGCCTCTTCCCTGGCAGTGAGAAAGGACTTGATAGATGGGTCCTGCCCCGGTGCTCAATAGGCTGGAGGAGTGGTCATCAAGCATGCCCTAAAGGTGTCGATAAGGCAGGAGGGGGCAGCGGGGAGAAGAGTGATGGAGGGGCACTGCTGGTATTGATGCAGCGCCCATGAGATGGATGATGTGCAGATAAACTCCCACCCTGACCGTTATCTGTCAGTGCTGGCTCCATCCACTTCTCTTTCCTGCTTCCCAGCTCCTTGGCCCCCAGCAGCATCCCGGGGTGAAGCCACCTCACTCAGGGGGAGCCTGTCCCCATGGCATGGGGAACGGCAACAACATGTAGAGCATCTTCCTGCCTTCCCTGGCTCTGGGCTTCTCCAGAGGCTGCAGCCCAGCCTTGGCCAGCTGCACGGAGGCATCTGGGGAGCCTTTCCCCACCGCAAGCAGAAGAACCTGGGTCTCGGGAAGGAGGTTCCTGCTGGCTTCAGGAGCTGCAGGAGAGGGAGCACCTGTGGGTGCAGGTGGCTCTGAGCGTGGCCCAGGAGCAAGGTGACCTCCTGTGCAGAGCTCCGGGGGCTGGTTGATAGCCAAGGACAACGTGCCACCCTCATCCCTGACCAGGAGGCAACACCAGCTCATGTTGCATGTACCTGCACCTCTACGGGGAAGAACGTTCACAGTGTAATCCCTGTGTCCTTGGGAGTTAAAGTTGCTGAGTGTTCCCACCCCTAGTCGTTGAGTGGAGTGATTTTGTAATCAGAGCCAGGACTGCCCGGCTGACATCAGCTGTACCCTTGGCCTCTTGGTGCTCATTAGTTGATAGCAATTATCATTAGACTGATTAGTCATGGGGTCTTCAGCATGTGAGGAGGCTGGAGGAGCTGGGCATGGGCAAGCACATGGGCTCCCCTTGTTCCCCTGGGAGCTGGAGGAATCCACAATTCTGAGCCCTCTTGGTGGGAGGGATGAAGAGGTTGGGAAGTGCCACCTTGGACGATGCTCCTGGGACAACGCTTCATGTGCATGTAGGGTTCAGCCTCTCTCCTCACCTTCTTCAGATGAATCGTCCCTGAAGATGAACCACGTGGAGCACATCCCACAGACCTTGGCCAGCCACAGCGGGAGCTACCTCTGGGAGGCACAGCAAGATGAGCATGGGGCTGACATGCTGAAGTCTGACCCCAGGGACACCTTCTTCCTCAGTAAGTGGCTGGGACTGAATCCTTGCAGATCTGTGTGGGGTTTTGGGAGAGGAAAATGGCAGGACCTGGCTGCAACAGGCACCCAGAGCATCACTCCTACCTTCTGCCTGGTGGAGGGTATCTCTGCTGGGGCCCGCAGGAGGGCAAGCTGGGATGGTTTGGGCTACAAACTATAAAGTGGGTTGGCCTACAGGGTTGGTAGAACGGGACTTGGGTTGAGCCGTTGCTGCTCCTCCTCAGCCCCTGCAATCGAGGCCTCTCGAGTGGAGAACGTGCTGGTGCCCTGTGCCTACAGCCCCACCTATGTGGTGAAGGACTTCCCCATCGCCCGCTACCAGGGCCTGCAGTTTGTAAGTGTCTCCTCGCGATGGGGCCAGGCTCACGCTGCTGTCAGAGCCATGGTGAAGCTGAACACTTTGCCCTTATCTCAGGGCAGGGACGTGTCCACCCTGTCAAAATCCAGGAGAGAATGTCCCTCACTGGAGGATCTGGCTGAGCTTCCCCATCTTGATCCAAGAGGGTTTGGGTTAAAAGCCCCATGGGGTGTTTGAGCTGCTGGGGGGCATCTTGGTGTGGGGGGGCTGCATTAGTGGCCTTGCGTCCCTGGTTCCTCATCCTGCCAGCCCGTTCTGCGCCGGGCTGATGGCAGCGTGGTCATCTCCTCAGGTCTACCTCTCGTTCGTGTACCCCAACGACTTCACACGCCTCACTCACATGGAGACGGAGAACAAGTGCTTCTACAGGGAGTCCCCCCTCTACCTGGAGAAGTACGTGTTGGGGGGGCTGGTATTCGGGGGTGTTAGATGGAGAGGGAGAAGGGGCTGATGTCAGCAGTGTGCTCAAAGAGCGGGAGGAACAGCGCTGAGATGATGCATCCTCAGCTGTGCGTCCCCAGGCTCCGTCCCCCATGGAAGGGCCACATCCAGACGGGCTCTTTTCCCACCTCTCAGGCACGTAGCAGCTTGAGGCCTGGCAGGGCTCCTGGATTTGGGGAATCCCAGCTCCCTCGGGAGCCGGGCTGTGCCCAGGCGCCTGCGCCGCAGCCAGGGATGTTCCTCCTGGCACGCACGTGGGCTTGCGTGTGCGTGGTCACGTCCCTTCTCTCGCGCCTGCACCCCTCCCTTAGCTCCAGGACCTCTTCGTTCCTCTCCCAGGTTCGGTTTTTATAAGTACATGAAGATGGATGAGGAGGAGGAGGATCCGCGCCAGCGAGCGTTTCTCTTCCTCAACCCAGACAGTGAGTCACCGCTCCCCGCTGGCAGCTTCTCGGGCATCTCTCATCAGCTTGGCACAGGGCTGCGCTCCTGGCGTCCTCGCCCACCAGCCCATCCGCTCGGAGATGTGTCTCCTCGGGATGCCTCCAGTGATGCTGGAGGGCTCGAGAAGGGCAGGACTTGCCTCTGAGCAAGTTCTCACTCCCCCGAGTGACCTGGGAGTGGTGCCAATGTCTGGAGGGGTAACGGGCAGAGCCTGGAGCCGCCAGTCCTGGCGAGCATCACTCGGTGCCCACCAGCTCTGTCTCCCTCACCGCTGGCAGGTCAATCTCCTGCTGGGGATTATCTTTGCCTGCTTGTCTCTGGCCAGTGCGAGCCCAGGACCCTCAGGGTGTTTACCTCTGCCTTTGCTCTCTAGATTTCCTTGAGGAGGAGGAGGAGGAGGAAGGAGTGGACAGCCCTGAGCCCACAGACCCGCCTCCTGAAGCCAGGGAGAAGAGCTTTGGGCCGGTACCTGGAGCCAAAAGGAAGGAGCCTCCACCGGTCACCGGGGATTATGGGCACGACCTGGACTATTACAGCTTTCGCCACCGGCAGCGCCGGGACCAGGGCGAGGCGGCCACGCCTGGGCAGCCGGGAGGGTGGAGCATGTCCCACCAGGCCAGCGCCAGCCCGGCAGCTGTCCCTGGGGACCTCCGTGGCCAGGAGGATGCGGCCCCCGCGTTGGAGCAGGTCCGTGGGCGGATGCTCAGTTGGTTACCCCAGGATCCTGGCGAGGGTGAGGAGGATGAACTGGGGCTGCTGACGTCTTCAAAGCAGGCTGAGGCCTTGAGCCTCCAACCCCACCTGTCTGTTCCCATCTTTGGTGGCAAAGGCAAAAGGCCGGGTCCCAGCAAGGCTGCAGCACCCAGGGAGGACAAAAAACCCCAGAAAGCCCAGGAGAAGGTCTATGTGACCAGGCTGCAGCCAGGGAAGCGCAAAGCCCCAGCCCAGGAATCGGCCTTCCCTGGCATCTTCCTTTACCCAAAGCCTCTGAAGAAAGTCCATCTTCACTCCAGGGCCCCTCAGAAGCATCCGATCGCCTCCGCCAAGCTCCGTGCTGTCCCTGGCCGCCGGACCCCTTGGCTCCTCAGCAACATCTCCAAGGAGAGGGACCCTGCCCGGCGGAAGGGTGCCCGGACGGGCGGCAGGAGGTGGGAACGACCATCCAAGCTGGGGACCGAGCGGCAGGTGCTGCCCAACCTCCTAGCCCTGGGGACTGAAGGGCTCTTCAGCAGGGAGACCCACGAGGACACAACCCCTGCCCCGGGCAGGGCAGCAGCCACCACCGATTACAACTCCTCCGAGGCGACCCGCTCAGAGGGGACGCGGGTGACATCCTTTCTGAAGATGTCAGAAACAACGGCGTCCCAGCAGGAGGAGGGAAAGGGCCAGGAGGATGAGGAGGAGGAGGAGGAAGAAGTGTCAGACTACAGCTATGAGACAGGGGACCTGCAGCAGAGCTGGCTGGAGGACTCCATCAACTGGCAGAGGACATTCAGCGTCAGCTCGGTGGACTTTGAGCTCCTGCGCTCCGATTGGAACGACCTTCGCTGCAACGTGTCGGGCAATTTGCAGCTGAGCGAGAGCGAGGTTGTCGATGTGGTGGCACAGTACATGGAGAAGCTCAACGAGAAGAACGGGGGGTAGGAAGATGGGAGGGAGCAGGGCATGGGCAGAAGGTGGGGGGCGTGTGTCTTCACCCCGCTTGGGGCTGGGTGAGCTGGGTGGTGGGTTCAGGCCAACTCTGCAAGCAAGGGAGCTGCAGGAGCAGAGCTCACGGTGATGGTGCTCTCAAGGGCTTCTCGTTTCTCGGTAGCATCTACACCCTCCTGAGGATTGTCAATGTGGAGAAGCGTCGGGACACGGCCCGGGGGAACCGGTACCTGCTGGAGCTGGAGCTGGCGGAGCGGGGCCAGCGGACGGTGCGTCTCTCCGAGTACGTCTATGTCCTCTTGCACCAAGGCAAGCAGGACGACAGTGCCGAGGCCAACCCTGAAGGGCTGGTCCTTGGGACCACCGAGCCCCAGCCGAGCACCTGGAGCATCCTCTATGGGAAGCCCATCCTGTGCCGGCCCCTGCGGCTCAGCTGGAAGCAGGATGTCATGGTGCACTTCGTGGTACCTGGTAGGTGACAGCAGGACACGTCTCCCCAAGGTCTTTGCTGCTCTCTCTGCCCTCAGCATCCTTGGGGGGGGAGGAAGGCAACCCCTCTGCTCCCTGATTGCATCCTCCAGGCTGGCCCAAGGAGGATGGGGTTCTCTCTTCTCATGAGATGCCGAGGTTCTCATTGCTTCCCATCAGGAGGGGTTTTGGTTTGGTTGGGGAAGGGGGTGCTCTTGGGACCACCATGGTGAGCCTGAGGCACATTTGTGGCTGTGTCTGGCAGTGAAGAACCAAGCCCGCTGGGTCCAGCAGTTCATCTCGGACATGGCCTCCCTGTACGGGGCTACGAAGGACGCCAACTTCAATGTCATCCTGGTGGACTTCGACAGTGACGACATGGACGTCGAGAAGGCTCTGCGGGATGCCCGACTGCCCCGGTAACACACCCCATGCCAGCGCCGGGTCCCACCCTGCTCCCCCCCAAGGCTGCTGAGGGGGGTCTGCAGGTCCCCTCATGGTGGGATGGGCCATCCTGGTGGTGCTCGTGCAACCTGCTGCTCCTTCCCCAGCCCAGCACGGGTCTCTGCCTCACAGTCCCTCTCCTCACAGCCTCCTCCTTTTTGGGGATTCAAACTTGTTCCTCCACACGGAGGAGCTGGGGATGCAGAAACCTCCTCTGCCTCTGCAGCGGGACCCTTGGACTGAGTTGTAGGCACCTGAGAAGGTCCCCTCTCCTTGCTGGTGGTCCCTGTTCCCCCCTGT
>JANHGN010018452.1:0-27540 GCA_024605025.1 Megaceryle maxima
GCCAGATTCAGGCTCAGAATAACATTTACTAAAGCTAATTAAAGCTTAATAAGTTTAACAAATGTGATTGTTACGGATCTCTACAGTAGATATAGAGAAGCAACAAAATATCATGCAGAAAATATCTGAAAAATAGGGAAGAGGTAGAAAAAGAAACAAAGATCATTTTTCAAATCATTTTAATCTAACCTACAGAAATACTGAAATGCCACAACCATAATTATGATGCTACTGAATAGTACTAAAAAAGACCAGAATTAAGGTCCTCTGTCTTAATGATGCTCTCATCTAAATATATTCAAATGTCACATTTAATCAAAACATTTAATTTTCTTTAATACTCAGCATGGTATCTCTCTAAAGCCTCTTTATCTTATAGTACTAGAAAAATATCAATCCATTTTTCATAGTTAACATTTTGAATATATGGAAAGCCACAAATGTAAACTTCAGATGAACAGTACAATTATCAAACACTAAAGGTTATTTTATGTAATCTCAATTATTTTCAGAGTTCTACCTTTTCAAATTTTTGTTAATCTTTCCAAGTTCTGGCAAAAAGGATCTGGAATTTAATGTGAAACTGTACTTCTGCTCAAATCTCTGTTCCAAAACTCTGAGATCAGGGCTGCAGGGGAAAAGTGAGAAGGTGGAGAGAAAAGGAATATAGACCTTTAGAGAAAAATAAATGTCCTAAACCTGTACTCGTAAAACTGAAACAAGTGGCAGTCAAACCCTGTAAAGCTTGGAAATTTCAGATTCTAAAGCTGAAATTTCTCCTGCAGTTCATACAGTATCATGTCAAAAATAAATATAGTTTAATTTTTTTTTTTTTTCTACAAAGTATTAAATCATACCCGAAGTGACATGAGGAGCTGGCTAGAAAATACTGTCTCTGTATTGATATGTCAGAATCTGTGAAGCATGAAACAAAAGTTCATGCATGATAGCTAGTTATGTGTAAACTGATGTGATAAACTATCTGAATTCTAATATATATTCCCACTGTGAGAATATTAGCCAAGGATTATACAGGTAAAACATTTGACTGAAGAGTATATTTAGAAGTTACAAACTCTCATCAATTTTTAGAGAATTACACTTAGTTCACTTACAATCATATGAAAGAATTAATTCTACAATTTGCACTGCTCTTGCAAACAATCACTTCAATTTCCAATATTAAGGTTCCAAAATTATAGCCCTTTTGTTACAAAGTTGAGCAGCGAATGAAAATTTTGTTTCATAGGCAAGGTACAGATTTTAGAATTAAGTTTTATTAAAATCTTCAGACAACCTCTCCCAAGAGATGTACTTTTTTTTTTTTAAAAGACCTAAAACCTTTTGTATGTTGACTAAATTCTTCCTAAAAGATCATTTGTTTTGACAAAAAGTACACAGAATTCTATAAACTCAAAAGGCAATTAGTTTATTATTTGATTTTTAACTGCTGAATGGATTATGATTTCAGGTGCCCTAACAACATTTTGTCTTATTTACATAAATCTTGCAGAATAATATTTAGTATGTTTTCTCTAGAGAAAGAGGCTGTTACAGAGCTTCAAAATCAAAAGAAAATCTTGTAAAAAAAAAGTAGTAGCTGGATTCCAGTTCCTGTACATGATAAAGCAGGTGCAATTTGCTATTCATGACAACTTATTTTTAGATCAAATAGGAAATCTTTAAAATAGATTCTACCTGTAAACAAATAAAAAATATACAGCATATTCCTTGAATTCATATTCACGGATGTTAAAAAAAAAGGCCTTTAGGTACTGTATCCACTGAAGAATAACAACATTTCTCAAATTCGTTCATGAAACAGGTTCCATTTTTCATTTATATAATGGGAAGACAGTTATAATGTCTGAGTAACATCAGTTCAGGAGAAATGGGCAAAAATTGACCACAGTATTTTAAAAATGTTTTTATAAAGCAACTTCTGATTTATTTTTAGTATTTCCTTGCTAAGAAAGCATTGGCTAAAAGACATTTTCAAGTCAGCCAAATAGAACTGTAATGGGATGGTTGAGGAAGATAATTCTCTGCAGTCTGTTACTGTACTGCTTTTTTCTATCAGTATTAGTTTCTAAACTAAGCATTTTGAAAAAAAAAAAAAGATGTAGAGTTATTCACATTTCATCACTGCTCAAATCTTCTGACTCCAAGTTCATACATGTGACTTTCAGGGCGATGCTGAAATAATTCAGTGATGTCTACTTCTGGAGAATATGGCACATTTCTGCAACAAGCTCATATAGATATGAGCAAACAACAATTTTTATGACATTTACCATCTAAAATCTTATACAGCAAAACTTGTCACTACCAGCTGAAGATGTTAACATGCAATATGTAATTTTTAACTTGTCTCCATCTTAAAAAAAGCTAGTATGTTTGGAATTTGTTTGAAGGGGTTTAAAACAAACAAAGAGTTTGTCCAATAACAGAAAGTTCTTTCAAGAAGGACTGACAGGCTGTTTCAGATTTTAAATAAATAGCGTATCATACCAGGTAACCATACTTCATAAAAAAACCGACTGATCTAAGTCTATTTTTAGTGTGGTATCCGTTCCATAGAATGCTGTCACAAGCATTAACAACAGAAGCTTGCTACAAAAAGTTGCTCAAACTGTAAGAGGTTTTTGAATTAATATTATCTAAAAATCTAAGCTGTTGTAGAGTTCAGCTGTAGGATCATTCAACCTCTAATGTTTCTTTTTTGAAAGAGAAGAACTCTAATCTTCCACCACTGAAGGCCAAATGGAAATCACAAGACCACAACCTTTATCTCCCTTGCAAATTCCTAAAGTGGAAAACAGAAACATTCCAAGAGAATGTTGGCACAGGTTTCATTCAAAGTACTTAAATCAAAAATTATTTATGTTAACAGTACAAATAAAACACTTTTTCACTTGAATTCCTCATGGTCCTAAAATTGACCTAAAGAATCAGAATTGAATGCTCAGTTTAAGATTGTGCCTTCACTTTCAAGTGGCCGCATCAGTCAGTTGTCACAGACCTGAAAAAAAATCTGTTAGCTACTGTACATGTGTCCTGGGAGCAGGTAGGATAGGGTTAATTTTCACAAGTAACTGTGAGGGACCACATCTGGCATAGCCAACAGAACCAGCCGACTGGATATTTAAAACCATACTGACATCATGCCTACTATATAAGGGGAGGACTAGCAGAGAGTGGTAGAAGGCATGCGATTTGAGTATGTTACAGACAGGAGCAGGGAAAGCTTTCAATTAAATATCACTTCTACATCACTCATTTTATATATTATTTCATTAGTACTATTGTTATTATTGCTGTTTATTCTCTCTTTGTGGTGTTCTATGAAACTGTCCTTTACCTCAAACCATGTGGTTTTACCTTTTTCTCCCGACTCTCCTTCCCATCCCAACAGAGCAGGGGGCAGGGTGGGAGGAGTAAGCAAGTGACTGCATGGTGCTTGGTGGCCAGCTGGGGTTAAACCATGACAACATGCTAATCCCAATCCTATACTGAAATACAGGGTTTGTATATTAATGTCAGGTATGAGTAAGGATAGATTAAAGACCACATGCAAGTTGGAAGGACAAACTAGAAAATAGCACTGAGTAGCCTGAAACCTTGAGTTGCTAGATTTGTGAAGAAGGATTCAGAAAGGCTGAGGAGCAACTGGAAAAAAAAATTGGCAGCATCCTAATGCAGAGGTACAGCCTGTCCAAAGAAGAATAATGTGTGAAAATGCCTTCAAAACCAGATACAGTCAATTAGAGCTGAAGTAATGTTGAAAGCTGAAGGCAAACTAGCACCAGCTTCTTTCCATATGGTCCCTGGCAGAAGCCTGAAGCAGACATGACCTTTAGTTACTCTGTTAGCCTTTAGCAAACAGGTGCACTTAGATGGGTGCTGTGTCTGTTCTTCTCTGCCCCAAAAAGTAATAACTAGATCTCAGACCAGAAAAGAAGGTATTCATTGACACTCCATAGTAACATGATGAGTGCAGTTTATGTCAAAACAGAGCTACAAGGTTACTCATGGCTGACAAAGGTTAGGAGCATGACATACAGCTGTATGGATCAAGAAACATAAGTGGAAGCAAAAAGCACAAATCTGAAGCATCAAAAAGGAAGTTAAAGCCTGCCAGTAATACCAATTTAAGTTACATGGCATGATGCAAGAAGGTCCTAAAGCAGAGGCAGACAAAGAAAAGTGCTTAGCAAAAATGAACATTTAGTTAATTACCAGCCAGTAAATAAATGACTGGGGTTTCCCCACATACTATGATGTACTATCAATTTGTCCTTCCTTCTGTTTCAACTACCATGTTTCATTTGAACTGAACTACAATAAAGATAACAGATTTTCTGCCCTGTGTAATGGACCCTTTCAAGTTTTACCTACTGTTACAGCAAAGTCTATCTGAAAGGTCAAAGGACTTGTCTACAAAAAATGAAGAGGAACAGCTCTTGTGCACTACAATCAGAGAAAATGTTGCAGCTTCTGCCATTTTAGTTATTTCTGATCTAGTAGGGTGCATAAAAGACAGAACTGTACTCTCAAAAGCAATAAATTGCAATTATCTAAATCAATGTTACCACTTTGACAGAACATTTCTTTGTGGTTGTCTCTAACCTGCTCCTCCCAGGAGCAGGAAGCCAGACTGTACAAGAGTTCACTGCAGTTTGTGAAGGTTTGAGCAGAATATCGTGATGTTTGGAGGGAGAGTCAGGCAGAGTGCACCTACCTGATGCGAGTCTATGAAACACTTCTTTGTAGGAAGGAAATAAGAGATACATTATAAAAAACAATTTCTAAAAAGAGGAAAGACAGATGTTATGGAATTTTAAGTCTTTCTCTGAAAAGTAGGCTAGTTTAACATTATTTTCCAAAAGTTTTCTCACAAAGTATGTGCAAATTTTTTTTCTTCCTAGGCCTCCACTCATATTCAAAGGAATCCTGCTACTCCTCATTCAGCAGCAGTGAATTAAGCAATCATTTCAGTTCTCACTTAAAAGAACTTATGTGGGAGAATTCACAGCTAATAGTTAGTTTTTACAATGGAAATTTAAACCTGGTATGTTCCTTCATACTGAGACATATGCACACTTGAGGATTCTGAACAGTTTCAGAATCCCTTACTTTGCCACTTTACAATATATCTGTCTATCAAGACATAGAAGTATAGAAAAGGGACAGGTACTATGACAGATACAGTGCAACCTAACTTTTTACTACTAGAATGAATTTTTACTTTATAACCCATCAAATAATCCGAAGTGTTCGAAAGTGGGAAAATATACTGAAAAAATAAGACAATAAGACTCAATGTGTTTAGACAGTTTCCGCCATAAAAAATGTACAAGTTCTTTACTGACTAGTGTAAGTGAAGTCAAACACTTCTTAGTTTTTTACTGTCTTGCCATACAACCACTTTCAAACTATCTAACAAAAACAGAACTCTCAACTTTTTTGTGATAGATGGTATTTCAGGAAGTGCACCTTTAATCAAGATAACTACATTAATTTCAATCTAGAAAATAACTTGTATACAGCTACAATATATTGTTTTCTTGTAAGTGTTTACTCAAATTCATTATTTGCTAACAAAGAAAATCTTCCCCTATCTCCTCTCCTTTCACACATGAATAGAACACATTATGCCTAATTGAAAACTGCAGTCAGAAAAGCAATCAGACTGACATGGTTAATAACAGGAGCTTTCCTAATGCATCATTATAGACTAAATTTGAACTGAATTTTTCCTAAATATGAAATCTGCCATTGTTTCTCCAAGTGAGCTGTTTTTCAATAGGATTTAAGAAAAAGAGATAAAACTCAGCTTGTATGCAATTTTTTTTTTTTTTGCATGCATGCATCTAGACAGATAGATCACATCTAATGCATATATTTCAGATATATTATTGTTATAACTTTTATTGGCCTCATTATATCATGAATACAAACCTGAGACAAAACAGTACTAAATGCAGTTCCTCTACTCTCTGGAAGTGTATTTTCACTGAGAGGCAGTTAATAACCACCATTTTAATGAGTTGCTTTGTACTGATTTTAAGGTTAAATCATTGACCCCAATCTTCTTTATAAAAGCATCATGCAAAAAAATCCACTCTCCCACAAAGGTAAAAATTACACTCAGTGATCATTTAATATTGATCAAAGATGAAAACAAGCTGAAATAAAGACATCACTATTTACCATATTTATGACAAGTAAACATCTCAGGATGAGATACAAATCTAAAATATTATGTGACACTAAGCTGTCACATATATTGTAAGTTTTCAGTATTTCCTACCCACTGAGCACTTAAACCAAAAGATTTCAGCATAATTCATTATATTCAATTCTTGACTAAATTATATGTAAAGCCAAGAAAGAATCCTGAATTATTATACTCAAACTTGTCTCTAAAGTTACATTTACTTTCTTCCTCTATAAAATTGTTTAACCTAGAAATTTAAATATGTAACTGTTTTAAAAACCAAGTCTGAATGTTTCAATGTTACATTCAATTTGGTATACCCTAATAGAAAGCTCCACAGTTTCAAAATTATCATTAATGTTGTTTTGATTCCAGTGTCTGACACTCCAAGCACCAACATGTGTCCTTTCACTCTCTAAGATTGCTCTGGAAGGGTTCAAGTTCTCTATAGTGAAACATTCCAGAACCAAACATAGGGCTTTGAACCTTACAAAGGACAGAAAATAAGAAAATATTTGTAGAAGAACAGTATTTCAAACACAATTTTTAATGGCCACCTTATTATCAGTGGTAGTCCGCAAGCCTCACTGGGCCTAAAATAGGATATTGGACTAAAATTATATCATATTGATATATCATCCATTTTATCATTTGCAAGGGTTAAAGTAAAACAAAAGAAAAATTTAGAAATAAGTGCCAAAAAATAATAGCAGTTCTACAAAGGTTATTTAACTGTTTTCCTCTTCTCCTGTTATAAGACCGTCATCAGATACTTTTCTTTGTCCTTTTTCAGACTTTGGATTCTGGGCCAGGACTGCCTAGTGCTTTCTCCCCAGCCCACCCTCCCTGCAAGAGAAAAACAATATCTGCTTTAAGAAACCCCCATTTAAATAATGAAAGAATATCAGGCTGCAAGGAAGTGGCTCAGTTAGAGCCAGAAAACTACTGGATATTGACATTTTTGTCTAAACTGATGGGCAATTTTTGCTACAGAAAGAATGACATTTTTGATAAAAATATCACGGTGGTCTATGTCCTCTGACAAATGAAAATCAAAGTTATAGTATAACTTTGATATCAATGTGATTATGCACAGTAATGGATTGACTAACTTTTTAAATTTAGACTAGATTTCCATTATATGATTACTGTAAAACAAGTTTTAAAAGCTACACTCATGACCACGCTGAACCTTAACATGTTAAGCTACTGATGTCCACTCTACATTAATCTTCAAACTGAAGAACAATTTACAGTTCTCACTGCTTATACTTGGGTGCCCTTGAAGTCTCTTCTTTCTGTATGGCTTTTGTGGCTATTTCTGAAGCTATTTCCCCACAAGTTTTAAGAGTGAAAACCACTATTTTCCCACAATAAGAATTAAACTTCTAAGTTATGAATACCTACTTATAGCCTCGCAAGCTTCAAGGTTAAGTTCCCATTTCACATAATTCTGTATATGGAAATTATATGAACTTCAAACTTCTGCAAAATGTTAAAAACTAAGACCGGAGTTTAGTACATCACTTCTTTGTTTCCAAGGACTCGGTCTTGTGATATTTTCAAACTACTTACCTCTTCTATATCTTTTTTTATCCTGCTTTTTGTTTTCAGCTGTGTGTATTGACTTCCCCATAAAACCACACTTACTATTTGTTGCTAATGAAACCAGCAGCAAAGAAATTGTGCTACAGAGAAATTAATCCAGATGGACAATCAGGTATCTGTGCTAATTGTTGTTGTTATTTGTCAGCTCCTTTATTTAGACCATTGCAAGGGAAGAGTAACTTTATCTGGTTGCCAAGAACTAGAAAAGAACTTCATGTCTGAAGGAAAGACATTTTTGAAAGTATTTCCTCAAGGAAAAGTTCAATTATTCAGTAAACTTTTATTTATAATATTAGATTTAGATCATTTTCAAATGCCATTGCTGCTAACTAGAAGAGCTGAAAATGCTTTTTTTTTTCATATTGTCTATAGGATTTACATAAAAATGGCACAAATATTTTTGTCTTGGATTCTTTGATGATTATAATTAAAAACATTTTACATCAATTGTTATATCATAAAGTCAAATGATTTCTCCTGCCATAATCACAAAATTCAGTACTAATTCTGCCCTTCCCCAAAAAACAGTATGTCAATAAATGTAACCAGTTTGGAAAAAGAAAAAAAAAATTAAAAAATCCCCTGCCACTTGCAGTCTTCACTAACTGATATGGCCACCAGTTCAAACTCAGCCATCAAGATTTCTACCATAATTATTTACACATCCATGAGGCATCTGTATGGGCCACTTAAAATAATCAAATGTACAAAATTGGGATGGGAAAACCACCTGTGCCAGGCAAATACTCTGCACAGAAATCTGATCAATTTAATAGGTCTTAATGTGAATAAAGATGTAACTTTTAGCTTCTAAGTAGGAAAGTTTCTGTGTTCACTATAATAATCCTATTAAATCCCTGTTATAGTAAGGAATCGTATTTTCACAATGGAGGTAAGGTTCAAGCAAACTTACCATAGCATAAAGTCTTGTAAATCCTAACAACTGAACACACAAGATTTATTTCTTCATTATTCAATTAAGCAAAAAAATAAATCCTCATGGCAAGTATGCATCATCCACATACCATTAGAATCACTATCAATTACCAAAGTCATAACCTTGGAATTGTTAAGCCTATTTTTTTTTTTTCTATACTCATTTTAATAGTACTACAGCTACATTAACATATAGATAACACATTGGCATGCAGTATTAGATTTTATTGACTAGAAGATTCTTCAGATAGGTGGATAGGTGCATCAGGGAGGTTGAGTTTGCAATATAAAAGCATACTTGGAACAGTGCTTTAATAATTATGCAAATTTGGATTAAAAGACACAATATGAATAAGTCTAAGAGTACCTCAGTATATTTTCTTCCCATTCTCTCCTCTATAACAGTTGTTTCTCACATGTAAAATTACTTCCAAATGAAGTTACAACAGAAGAACCATAGACCTACATTTCTTTCACTTAATTATAGTGGAGATGTGGCATTTTACAAAAAAATTAAACTGAACTGGAACATTATTTTTACGCCTAATAAAGAGCTATCTAGAAATGTGACTCTCAACTGAATATACACCTCAACATAGCTAATTTTGATCCAGAATGATTTTGGAGCTTGAATGTAGTTTTTGACTAACATTTCTTCCAATTAGCAGCAACTGTAAGATAAAGATGCAATAAATTTTTTCTCTAAATATTCAAATAAAAATAATAATACAAAAATTATTAAATAAGTTGGTTTTGTTTGTTTGGTTTTTTTACAGTGTACCAGGATTTTGTTCTGGATTAGAACAAAATGCTTAATGTTTAACCATGAGTGTTCTAAATTCCTAAATTATTTCCTCTCTTTTTCTCCAGTATGAAAGACATTACAAACAATAGGGTATTGAAGGCCAAAAATATGTACAATGTATTTCAGGGGGAAAACTTGTATTTATTTACTTAAAATTGCCAGGTTGATAACATTTATGTAGAGTCTTCTGCAGAACTTGATTACCTTAAGTATCAGAGTGTTACACCTATGACAGTACTACAGCTCACAAGCACTGATCACTAGATATCCCCTCATGGCCACAAGTTGCACCAGAGAAGGTTTAGATTGGATGTTAGGAAAAATTTATTCAGTGAAAGGGGTTAATAAGCATTGGAACAAGCTGCCCAGGGAAGTGGTAGAGTCAACATCCCTGCAGGTATTTAAAAGAGTTGTAGATGTGGTGTTTAGGGACTTGGTTTAGTGGTGAATTTGGCAGTCTTAGGTTAATGGTTGGACACAATGATTTTATGGGTCTTTTCCAACCTAAATGATTCTGAGATTTACCCATTCTGTATCAGAGGGAAAGTCCATTAGCCTAATGTCCTGTGTCCCTGTTATCATCCAGATTACAACGAACATAAAAAGAATATAAAGGGGAGGAAAGTACATAGCGGTACTCTCACCAGTAGATTCTTCTCAATCTCAGTAGTTTGTGCTAGTAAGAAATAACTCAACTGGACAATAAATCCACATCTCATGTCCAATAGCCCTTCTTATGCTCTTCCTGTGAACTCAGCTGATGATAGCTTTCCCCTTTCTAGTAACTTGTTCATATTCCTGACCTCATCATTACTTCAATAACAAAAAATATATATATAATTCCAAATTAATTGGAAACCCCTAATGACACACAAAAACTTATCTTTTATAGGGACAAGGTTCCTTCACATAATGAACTTGCTTTATGAACACTTTGTTTCAAACATCTTAAAGTTACTCAAAAGAGGATGAACCTAGGGATCTATCTACTAGCACAGTCTTAGATTCTACTCTCCAACATTTCTGTCATGACAGTAGGAATGTGCGTAAAGTAATACTATGGCAGGTGCCCTGGAAAACACTGATCCAAGAAGCAGAAGATACAGCTTGTGAGGTTGAAGCAGCTGAAGGAGCTCTGGACTCTTGACCTCTTGCTATTCAGCTAATCTGAATGTTGAATAGTACCATTTATCTTAAACTGTGAGTCTGACTAAAGCTAACTCTGTGTATAAGTTATAGTATAGATTTAACATACAGTGTAAGAGGAACAAGTCACTGTATCTTGCTTGTCAGCAAAATGAATGACCTTTTAGCATAAAAACACCTTCAAGATTTTCTGGGCTTCATCCAAAAGCGAGAGCAGTGCAGGAAAATCTGAATTTGGAAGAACAAATTCACCTAAGAGAGTGACAGTATATAAAACAGGAAAACATTAGATGACACTATATAGTAAATAATTCATGACCTAATATTGTTAAAGAGTATGAAAGAGGAAGGGTGGGTGTCTGAAAGAGATGCACAGGCCTTAAATATCCATTCTTCTAGACATTATTGTTAGCAACAGTAAAAGGCTCTCCTCTTGAGCAAAGCCCATTATCTATTCTTCCAGCTAGAGCAGCATCTTCTACTAGCTATCTTTCAAATATCTGATAATTAAAAAAACCAACTCTGTAAAATATAATCACACAAAAAATACTTTATGCAAGACAGACTTCCAACAAAGTGACAGATGTTATACATACAGCACACATTGGAAAACATTACAACTTTAATGCAAAGTTCTCAAAGAAATGACTCCACAGACATTGATAGTATAAGTATACAGTTGATAGAATAAGTTATGAATAATGTTTACTGACTATAGAGAAGGCTTACATTTCATACACTTTTTAATTAAACTTCATATTATCAAGAGAGACCAGCAGATAACAGATCATCATCCCTCATCTACACTCAGTTGTAAAAGACCTAATTTGTAGACAAAGATGAAATGGGAAACTGTTACTGAAGCCCAAACTGTAACTACTACAAGAATACATGGAAGAGGCTAAAAACATAGGAGCACTGTGATCTTGTGTATCTCTTTGCAAGAGATTTAGTGTGGTGATTTAACCCACAATTTGAAGAAGAGTGACCCAGAAGACAGACTTCACAAGTGTTTTATATGCTCTAAATTCATACTTGCTACAAGGAACCACAAGAGCAATTTTCCTGTAGTTCTTCCTAATGGGAAATATCACTGGGAGAATCTTATATATCTTTCTTAAGAGTATTTATGCCTTTCTGAATATTTCTATGACATCTTACATGCAGGCTTTTGAATAGAATGTTAGGTGTTCAAACTGAAGTGTACAATGTCAAGAAAATGCAAAATAGAGCAATTGGGAACTGTTCATCCCACAGCCTTATGATTATATATTATCTTGTAAATTGTTGTGTTTTTTTTCTTCATCCTTAGATTGCTGACCATTTTTGCACAATGGTTTGTCTCATTACATCTAATTACATAATCAGTGTGAATTCAAGTAGCCACAAAATGAAAATACTTAATTACCTATGATTTATTGAGCTGCAAAGCATGACGGACTCTAGATGAGGAACAGCTTCAGCAAGGCATCTGACAACATGCCATCTCATTTCTGAAACTAGGAAGTCTGAGAATAAGGTAGTAGTGAAGTAGTAACAGTAGCGAAGATGTAGAAAGGTACTGTATTTCTGCAATAGAACTAGAAAGAACTAGAAGAAAGTTAGGGAGCTGTACAAGAGAAGTGGATATGAACATCTTTCTCTCCACTCTGTAGAGACTTCTGTGAAATAAAGTATCTAAACAGAATTTAAATAATAATTAAAAAAAAGCCTCTTAAGTAAATTGAATGAACAAAAATGCCATATGTCTGAGGCATATTTCATTACAAACTTTAGCACTGGTCTTTCATTTCTCTAACAGCTGTTCCTCCCCACCCTTCCAAAACCAGCTTTCTGTCCATTTCATTTTTTCATGCTCAGTCACAGATAGAGAATCAAATAAAGAAGCATTAATATAATTTTTACGCTTTCTAAAAATATTTTAAAATACACATCTGATTAAAAGTTGCTATAGAGCTCTTCTACCTGAGGACACAATATCTAGATAGCTTGAGAAGTCATGTTTTCATTCATTAAAGTATAATGTAAGAACTGAAGAATATTATTCTGTGGGCATCTGCTTTTCACTATAGGGTTTTGAATCTCAAGAGAATTTTCACATTGAGTGCAGCAATACCTAAAGACTCAATCTTAAACATTTCTAAAGAATGAACTCCTATTTCTGACAAGTAAGTCACAGTGTTATGTACAGCCCTTCTAAAAGATAAAAATTAATCAATGGAAGATCAGATTTCACATACATATATTTTGTTGTTGCTGCTTATTTTGACACAAATTTCTCTTTGATTTTATATTATCTCATACAAGTTTGACTTATGGAGTATGGTATGCAGTGCCATGGATTTTAATTCCCAACTTAAGAAACAAACCTTGTGATAATCAGAATAGCCTGATACTTAAAATCCTTTGGATATTTTTTTTTTCCTTTGATAATACAAGACAGCAAATGCAAAATTCTTCCCAGTAACTAACTGGCATTGTATTGAAAGTGAGAATTGAAAATCAAAATTCTTAAGTTTGTACCTACTGAGCAAAAGAGTTCCAGATGAACCATGAAACATTTTCTATTTTATAAAAAGTGTAATCAAACTTATCTTTATTCACTTGCAAACATAGTTAACTTACTTTGTATTACTCCATTACGTTTCTATCCAATTTATGTATAAAATCAGTAATAAAACCCCTTTCCTTTAGTTTGAAAAGATTACAAAACAATGACTCAGCTAGTTACTTGGCTTGCTGGACTCAGATCTTAAACCCACCACAAACAAAACCAACCAAACAAAAAAAACCCCAACCAAACAAAACACCAACACCACAACTTTTACCTATATCCCATTATTCTTTCTCTTCTGCTTACACTGTTTACAGCTCCACTCAAACACTGATTTTGTGATTGTGTCAAAAATTAGCCATCAGTTTTTAATACTTCTCAGTCTCTCCTAAATCAAGATGAATTCACAATAATGATCTGGAGTCAAACAACTTTAGTTTTTCCCTAATTGTCTTCTATAGTCATGTAAGTGTAGTTGTATGTGCAGTTACCTATATTTCAATAATTCTGAAAGGAATAACCTAGAAAGTAATATTGGGATGACTGGCACAGTTTTCTCACATTTGTATAAATACTGAGTAGATTTGCTTCAGTAATATGATATAGTCATATTCCACCCTTTCAAACTATTCATAACAAGATTATGCAGCGTCGGCCTGAATTTGAGGGATCAATTGACATATATAACTGCTTGTTCTTGGGAATAAATGAACAGACAGTATTATAAAGAAACCAGGTTTTCTTCTCAGTTAAGCATAAATTGACTACACCTAAATTTAGGTCTCATACCAAATAGTTTGTTATATTCAGTCCAGTTCAACAAAAAGCTCTTGACAATACATTTTTGTGGTTATTAACATTACACAGTCAAAAGCCTGAAAAACGTGTCAGCCCAGGAGCTTAATAAAACATTAAAGTACCCGATTATGAAAAACTACCACAGTATTACACACAATAAGCAAAAGGAGATCCTCTGCAAAATCTTACAAATATTAAAAAAAAAAATAATTATTTTAAAAGAAGAAGTCACAAATACAGCTTTTGCTGCTCTTTATGACTTCTACGAAAGCAGTTCAACATCCCTGTTTCTGTTACGTCCAGCCTTGCAAAAGCTGTCCATTACTTCCTGTCCTTATCCTTATCTCAAATTCATATCTCTACTTACTTTCCTAGAGATTGTAGCAGAACTTCCCAGTACTGTAGACTATAAGGGTTGAATTAGGATCCCACCTGCTCACCACTCTCACTCTATTACTTGACAATTTGTTTTGCTTAGCAGTGCCATGAAATGTCTCTGTCTTGCTGATTGGGTTCATTGTTCCTCCTCAGAAAACCTCCATCTCACAATTAACATGTCTAGCCAGAAATTACATGAAGGAATGGGTGTTCCTGATCAAACACAGCAAAGATTGACTAATTCAATCCAAGTTGTCATGACCCCCACTCGTCCTACCCATCCCCTTTCCCCCAAAAAAGTTGCTTATAATTTGGGTTAAGCCTGATAAAGCACCCCTGAACCTCTCCCCTTTCTCCAGAACTTCTGGAAATATTCAGCACTGTCATACAACTTCACATGCTATTTCAATGTGATTTTTATTTTTTTAGCAATTTTTGATACATCCTACTCCTCCTTACTTTCCCTATAGCTCAAATATATATCCAGCTTCTTTTACATACATATGTAGCTCCCACAGCCTTTCCATTTTTCAGGTGTTCATTCATTTTCCAAACAACTGTATGCTGAATCTTCTAGCAGCATCCTTGAACTGAGATATTGAGACTTGAATTTTGTTGCAAATATACTTGACAACCACAAAACTACTCTAATTTCTTTGGAGAGTTGAACTGCGTAAGATCTGTAGATATTCAGTGCTGAATAAACCTTTTCATTCTCTTTATGAATAGAGCAAGTACTGTTTACTATGTCCACCACTAATCTATAACTTGTATCAATAATTCTTCCCTGTATATAAAGAGAAGATTGCCCCTGGCCCCACATTTACCACAGAACTACAAGACATGTATTAAAAAGCATTCCATGTGTATAATTTTCCTTATATGAAAAATTCAAGACAGATAAAAAAATAATTAAAATTAGACATACAAAACCATATTTAGTTCTCAACTATTCTATCAAATATTTTATCATAAAAATTCCATCAAATGTATTTCATACAGAAATATATATAGCTTTTATATCTACATATTAAAATATATTTCTGAAAATACATACAAAATCCTGTTACAGTGTTGAATACCCATTACTAACCTGAGAATCATGATATTCCTTTATATAAAGGTAAAGGGTACAAGACAATATGTTCTTGTTGAACTTTCGCACAATTTGACTAAATAGGAATAAGATTTCTTACCTAGTCCAGCAGCTGCAATTCTTTACTTGGTTACCAATCAATGTAAGGAATCAAAATAGCTTACTTGTCCATTCATTAGATGAAAGGTGCATATGATTTGGTAATAAGAAAAATAAAACGAATTATTGTAGCAGGTCGCCTCTTCCTATGGACAGCCTGCAAAACATTAGCAATTTAACACTCAGAAGAACTGATTTATAACAGCACTTTCGATGTGTCACAGGAGCTCAAGTATAAGTAAAAAAGGGAAAATCCAGATGCCATAATGAAAGTTCGTAAGGGAAAAAATAATATTATTGCTAAATTTAAGGATACAAGTAATTGCTCATAGATAAATACTATTTAGTTGCTAATCCTGAAGTATCCATACCATTGTTTGTAATTTTTGCAAAGGTAAAATATATGAAGTATTAAGTATCAAAACTATATCAGCAACTATGAAGCACACTCACTTGTGACTTAAACCTTCTAATTCTTTGAACATAGATGGAAGGAAAACCTATTGTTGAAAAGGAATTCAAATTCTTAATAAGTCAACCAGAGAAGAAGAAAAAAAGTCACATTTAGTACCTGATTCAGGCATATTGATTGATTTTGTCAAAAACATACACACAAAGAAGTTTTTATATCTCTGTAATGGTAAGTGCTTTGGTCCAATTAATACACCTTCCTTTCTACCAATTTACCCTCTAATTCAATATTTTGGAGATTGTTTATTTTTAATGAAACCAAAGAGTTAAAGATACACAGAATTTTGAATTTTCATTAATTTTCTTAAAGTTCTCTCCTTAAGATACCTACATCAACTCTGCATACATTACTAACATCAATCTGCCCTCCTCAGTTATCTATTGGCCAAATTAATTATAAGGAAGAAACACCAAAATACAACTTAGAAAAATTTATTATCTGTGTCAAGCATAGAATCATAAAAAAAAAGATAATTTCTTTTTCTAAGATGCAGAAAGGTACATCTTAAAATATAAATACAGTATCACAACAAGCATCTCATCATTAGATAGGTTATATTTTACATTAAAAGACCATGTCACAATCACTCGGTCTGACCTGCAAATTGTATGCCATGGAAAACAATTTTCCTTAATTTTTGCATCCCGTGTAAAATATCTTTTTGCAAAATTCACTGTAATTTGAAATTCTCCCTCATAGCCGCAGGCATGCTATTTTTAATTTAAAATAATCAACTAATTTCTAATTTGGATCGGGTTTTTTTATTTTTTAAGCTTCTGATTCTTAAACCTCTTTCCAACTTTTTATCCTAGATCCAAGAACCATCTTTTTGCCATATATCTTTTTCCATAGAAAGCTAAAGTAATTCTGTTTCATAAGTCAATACTTCAAAAACCTTCTCATTAGATATACTCTCATGAGCTCAAATCATTGTTTATCAGCATTTCCTGAGCTTTTCCCAATACTCCAAAATCCTTTAGACTTGCAGATAAGTGGAACCTAGAAATTAGAAATTACTTCAGTAGTATCATTAAAAATAGCATAACCTCTGAATTCTTTCTTAGGTTAATCTCTAAGTACTATAAAACATCATCTGAGAATTTAATTTCTCACCCCATTTCAAGGTCTATCTGTGTCTTTCAGTATCACTGAGATTATGTCCTTACCTACCTTCCCAGGTAGGCTTTGCACTAGGTACAATAAAACATGTTTTAAGACAGGCATTATATTTCTTTAATTCAGAGATATATTTTCATTCATGTTGTCAAGTTGTTAGCTAACATTTTTTTTTAGGTTCCACTACTATATTCATAATATTTTTTTTGAACAGAACATATTAATTAAAAAGAACTGTAAACTGACAATATTTTTGACATAGAAAACTGTTTCTGATTTGTAATAAATATATGTATACAGCAAACCACATTTAGAAAGTTTTTAAAAACCCTGCAAAGTGAAGAAGTTTGTCAGTGGCCAAAGAGTGTTTACTGGACTATTCTTAAGTTAAATAACTGAAAGACTGATATTTATAGATAGTTATGCCAGAAAGCCATAACAAGGTTGGGCTTTCTACACATATACGACAGTAAATAAACCTCAGAGTTTAGAGCATAACAAGATAAAACTGATGGTTACACACAGTCAATACATAAGTTACCTGTTTGAATTGAATTCCTTTTCCAGGAATGACAATATTGGCACACTGCATGCTGTGACACTGTACTCTGCAGATGAGAAAGTTGCTCACTCTTCTAATATCATTATTCCACATCTAATATCATTATCTTAATTTCGTTTTTTAGACTCAAGCTATGCACAACCAAATTTAATCACTCTACCAATTGCCTTCAATATGCCATTAAATAGCTTTGGTCCTTTTTTTTCTATATAGATATATACACATATTCAGAAACACAAAAGAACCAAGACTATCTGAATCTGAAACAACTACATTTTGGCATTTGTTGGAAACTGACTACTTTACTTGATGAAATGAACTAACATTTTTTTCACTGTTATGTGAAAAGTAATAGGAAAATGCAGTTATAATATGCACAAATTAATTAATTCCTAATTGTTGAAATATACTAAATAGAAAACAAAGAAACAAACATACCCCCCCAAAAAAATCAAAACAAACAAAAACCACAAAAAACCCAACCAACCAACCAACCAAACAAAACACCAAAAAAAAACCCCACCAACCAATTTTGTTTATGTTTATGTGACCAAATTAACATTAAGAGCAGGACTGTGGCTTTATTATGTTCTATCCTAATTCAATACATGTTAAGATAAAGATCCTACATTATGTGCAATTCAGGTTTGTAATCAATAAAAGGATATATGTACATGCTGAACTATAAGCTACTAGGAGAGCTGTGAGGTAAAATATGATTAAAACGTATAGCAAATTAACATGACTTTACAGAGTCAAGCAGTACAGATTAAAAGGTAGTAGTGAAGGTTATGAATGCTTATATATGCTTATATGCGCTTAAATACATAAGTTCATGTATAATTATTAATAGTACACACAGATGTGTATATCACTGTAAACTAGACTGTAAACTAAGCATTCAAACACAAACAGGTTTCTTGGATTTCCCCAATAAATGTACAACTTGGCCTGTATTAATACAAAACAAAGTGTGAGTAGCTGAGTTGACTCAGCTCCTGTGGACACTGCAATTAAGCTAGGAAAAAAGTCTTTGAGCAGCAATATTAGCATATAGTTAATATAATTTTACATATATGCTAATTTGAACCTTTCTAATAGAACTATGAAGGAAGAAACATAAGAAAACAAACCAGAGTTTGTATTCAAGTCTGATGTCCATTCATCTGTTAGACTATCACATGTAGCCTCTGCAGCAGAGGAAGTTACAAGGTGAAAAACGAGCAGTCATGAAAGCTCATGTGCAAATGCTTAAAGCTTCTTTTAGGGAACATTGATCCAGATAAGACCTGTTACAAGATATACATGATCTTTAACATCCGTGGCAAAAGATATCTGTGCAAAATGCCACTAGCTTGCCTTCCCCCCCCCCCCCCAATACAGTTTCTCAGTTTTCGGATATTTTCCAACCATGTTCCTTAGACAGTAACAACTCATAACGGTACTAAATTATATTTCTCCTTAGTAATGCATTTTTATACAGGGATATAAGGATTGGACAGTGTTCCTAGTAAGACAGTAATATTGTGAAAAAGCAGCAGAATTTTCAGAATCACAACTCTCTATATAAATATCCATAATGAGATTTCCTGCACAAAATTTATTTCTAAAGCTTATGCAGAAATGTACAAATGTTCCCACTCACTGCAAATTCAAAGTGGATCTATTCTATCAAAATCATACTTTTATGCCCATTTTATGTTTCCTCAATCCTGGTGATTAGCAACAATTCCACCATGATATGTAAGTTTGAGCAACTAGGAATGAATACCAGAACTCTTGCTTTAATACAAAGCCACATGAGCTATCTCCTAAACATAGTTTTTGTTGCCACAGGTATTCAAATCACAAAGAATGTTCCAGCCATGTTATTCCCAAAGCATGCTAATAATGTTCAAAAATGAATGTTAGCAAGCTATACAAAATTTATTTAATCATATTTTTTTAAGGCTACTGTGCTTGTTATGAGAAAAAATTTAAAATAATCTTTAATAAGCATAAAGCTAATCTAGCAAAACGCTGCCTTGATACAGCTTGGTTGTTACATATAAACTATTAGAGTTCAGATACCAGCTGGCAAGACTGGGTTTTTTTCAGCTTTCATAAAACAATTTCTCATAAAAATCTGAACAAGAGACATGCCAAGTACAGATATACCTGGCATGCTAGGGTATCTCACAGCAAAAGTTTACTGCCTTCTCCACTATTCTCTGAGTCCCAGAGCACTAGGAGCATTTGGGTTCCAGGGGAGCTGCAGCACACAAATATTGTCAGTTCTAGGACATGCTGTTGGCAATAGTAGCAGACAATGGTCATGAAAGGAGATTTTTAAAGCTTCTGCCTGAAAATGCACCAGACCAAGCCAGCTGGTTGTACCTAACCCTGGCTTGGTTTGTGTTTCTAGCCTACAGAGGCATTGTATTCACACAACCTGATGCCCTGAGATTAGCATGCCAACTAGTTTCACCTTTATACATAGTTGCAACAGATGCAAAGACCTTAAAAAATTGGGGAAATTTATCTGTTAATGGCTGTTCTCATTAAAAGCTGTTACAAAAGTTTCAGGCTTCTTTTACAGTTTCTGTTGCCAAAATATATACAGAAGTGACGAAGTGCCTTTTGTATTCTAACTTCGTCCTTTTAACATAACACTCTCACGACTGTCAAACAGCTCAGGACAAACACACCTAATTCTTACTAAAAGTCAACAGATAGGACATTGTTTGCAGTTCACTGCAGCACAGCAGAATATTATCTATACTACTTATTCTGGTTTTGACCAACCTGTGAAGCTGCAGCGATAAGTTCCAATGAACAGGTCTGAACTACCAGAAAAATTAGTGCTCTGAGATATTCTCTATCAAAATTAAGAAATAATGAATACAAAGGCAAGTTTTTTCTTTTAGTATTCAAATGGGGTGCCCAAGTCAGCGCTACCAACACCATTACAACGCACAGCACAACTTTGTACTCATTACTCTTTGAGAAAAGAGAAAAATGAAACAGTGTAAATAATTATGCAATTTCATTCTGAAAAAGAAATGCTACTGTGTGTTTTGTGCCATAAAAGATTGCAGTAGCCAATCAATAGAAAAGAAAGCTTTTCTGGATGGGCATACAGTAGTTCTATATAGATCCCAGGTTTGGAAGAATAGCTTTGTTACTACATTTAAGATGGGAGAGGAGGAAGAGAGAGACAGAGATCTTATTTTTGCTGGGCAGCCAGAGAACAAAGAAATATGAAGCTGACTAACAAAAATATGATTCCTATACATAAGCAAACAAAATGGCAAAAAAGAAGTTTTCTTAGAAAATTCAAGTGTTATATTTTTTTCATGCAAGGAATTACATTTAAAAGTTATGCAAGTACCTAAATGTATCATGACATTATACCTGCTGTTAATTAATCATATTAAAAGTTAGAGGGCAAAAACATTTCTAATAATTATTAGAGTAAATGATTTATGAAATCCACAAATCAGAAAGTTTAATAATTAAAATTACCATAGTCCACCTTCTCCTCACATCTTGTAAGTAAAATACATCTTTTCTGATTGTAACCAATATTCACCTGCCCTTGTCACAGTAGCAGTACCATCAATATCTCCAGGCAGATTTGTCAACTATACTTTTTCAGGTTGCAGTTTAATGGGTTGGGTTTGTTTGTTTGTTTTTAAATAACCATAGATCTGGCCTTAGGAATTGCTTCACTTTAAACTTTTGAAGTAGCAAGCAACTTTTCAACAGTTATTTTAAAAGAAAACTATACACTGTGCCAATTGGAAGCTCACCTAGAGAGTAACTGGTGAGTTCTTATAACACTTTTTAGCCTAGTATGTTCTTCCATACATTCTGCATGACAGCTTAGTAAAGTAATGTTATGAAATTATCCACTAATGTACCAACATTTGATTATTTATTTCAACTCTCTATATGTAATTGCATAAGATTACTGATCTTAAACCCTATTTCTCAAAACTTTACTGGTAAGATCTCACACACATACTTTAAAAGTTACTTTAAATTAATTTAAAAATACCAAATAAAATAATTTCTAAAATCAAGGTTTCTTTGAAAAAAGATGCATCATAGTTTAAGCAAACTGCCTCTGAGAAGTCTGCAGTCTTTCGTACAAGAGATCAAGTAAGAATCAAATAGATCCATAGTGATAGAGTTTACTACTAAAAAAACCCAACACCATTATAATATTTAATAATAGTCCTGGTATGCCTTGAATATAGCATTACTGTTTCTAAATCCAGGGGATCTGAAATGAATGAAGGCTCATAAAACTAATTAAACCTTCTTGTAGGTAAACCCAAAATGAATTAAATTCCATTAAATTTCTAACCCACTATTCACAGAATGCAAATAAACCTCTTCTCAGAAGTTAGATATTACGAACACAAATAAACCAAGAACAAACCATAACTATGCAAAACACTGTTCATTAATAAGGTGGGGTTTTTTTTTTAGAATGGCAACATATACAGGTTTTTATGTGAACCATGTAAAATGTAGAGATCAATATCCAGTATTGACACAAAACATTTACACATTTTACAAAATTATTAATTAAAATGAGCCACTGCATTTAAAGTATTGTACTTCCATCTAGTTATATATGAAAAAAATGTGATACAGCATATACTTGTAAACCTAATCAAATGAACCATACAACCTGATTTAAACTAACCCCATTCAGGAGGGGAAGTATTTATACCCCAAGCCCCATGAATAATTTATTTCTTTCTGAATTGTTCCACATGATCATGCAAAGAGGTTTAATCACCAGTATACAATAGCTTGGTAGAAAAGCATTACTTTGTAAAGGTGCTGAAATGGGGCACATAGTAGAAGAGCATACCTGATAGAAGATCATTTAACTTTTAAAGCAAATTCTCTACTGAAAGGCGCAAATTCTCTACTGAAAGGCATAGATGTCACAGTCATTAAGGTTGGAAAAGACCTCTAAGATCATCAAGGCCAGCCATTAACCCAACACTACCGTGACCACTAAACCAAGTCCCAAATTACCACATCTATACATCTTTTGGACATCTCCAGGGATCACAACTCCACCACTTCCCTGGGCAGTCTGTTCCAATGCTTCACCACTCTTCCATTAAAGAATTTTTTCCTAATAACCTATCTAAACCATCCTTGGTACAACTTAAACCCATTTCCTCTCATTCTATTACTAGTTACTTAGGAGAAAAGACAAAAATCCACCTCACTCTAATCTCCTTTCAGGCAGTTGTAGATAGCAAGAATGTCTTCCCCTCAGTCTCCTCTTCTGCAGATTAAACAATCCCAGTTTCCTCAGCCACTGCTCATAATATCTCAGCACCTCAAATAGCTTTCTTTTACTGTGGTGCCCCAAACTGAACACAGTACTCAAGGTGTGAACTCACCAGTTCAGAGTGGAACAATCACTTCCCTAACCCAGTTGGACACAATATTTTTGATACAGTCCAATCTAGAGAATAATGTGACCTTAATTCTTAGTTATTGCAAAGTGATGGGTAATTGCTCTTTCTCTCAGTATTATTAAAAAAAAAAAAAGCCTAAAATTTGCCACTTACTGAATCTTGGGCTCCATTTATTCTGATGGCTTACCTGATGTCCACCTAGGCCCTGAAGCACTATGAACTCCACCACAGCCAGCAGACACAGCAGGAAACATGGCAGCAGAAAAAAATAAAGGCGGCACTACAGGAGTATGAACAGGCTGAGGATATCCGGTGCCTCACATGCCCTGGTAGCCATTGTGGCAGCCAGGTGCCAGACCATACTAACTTACTGACTGTGAAAAGTGTGGCTCCCCGCTTCACTTCTGGGCCCCACCATCCTGCCATAAAAATGCTCTGTCCTCGGAGAGGAGCCAGAGCAGTAGGAGTGGTTTTACTGAAGCAAACAGTGGTGGCAAGGGACACAAGGCCAGGATGCAGCAGCTGCACCCCAGCCAGGAGTGAGCAATGGGGGCCCCCAGCCTAGAAGAACCTTATAGTGCTGGAGAGGCAGCAGGCCCCAAGCGATGGTCGCAGGGCTGGTTTGTTCACTGCTGGAAGGTCTCTCTGGAAATGGAAAGAATGGCTTTTTCTCAGGAAACATGAGGGTACTGAAGGAATTTTGTAGTTTGTCTGAGGTGACAGAGGAAGCCCAGAGAAGATGACTTGCCCCTGCAAGGACGCAGTGAGCAAAGGAAAATGGGTTTGCAAAGTTGTTTATTTTTATTCCATCTTACCCAGCAGATCTGAGGTTTTCCTATTTTACAGGTCACCTAGGTCTAATAAAAATCAGTTTCAAAGACTATAAAGCTTTGGTGTTTTGGAAAGGGGTAGGGCTTCGTTATTGTGTTTGCAAGATGATCTCAAGCCCTACTTCCTATATCAGTTTACTTAGCAAAATGGAATCAGGCAGAAAATCAATAAAGCAGAAGGAACTTTCAAAATTACTCAGTCTGATCTGAAAAAGCACAGACTCCCAGAAGAGACAAACCCCAAAATATTATATACAATGTATTGTTCTAGGGAATCAAAACAAGCACAGAAAAAAAAAAAAAGAAAATCAATAGTCTTTCAGCCATATGTAATTTCACAGTATCAAATATGTGCAAATATTTGTGGCAAACATTATTGCTTTCATAGCAGATGGGTCACTTGAAAGTGTTTGGAGCTGGTGGATTAGAAAGTTTGCTGTTTATTGCTGTAGGTTGTTGCCTTACTTTACAGAGAATACCCAGCATGAATACAACCTTGATTTGAACAGGAGAGTATGCGTTTTTTTCCCCCCAGGTCCTGCACTGCATCATACTCCCCAGATAATTTCAAGTGGGGGTGATAAATCCATCCTCTGGAGCTGAAATTGGAAGTAGTGAAAAGACACAGTTCTAGCTGCTGGGCAGCATCTTGAGTTCTCTGCATCTTTGGAGAAGTAAGAAAAAAAATAATGTTTTGTGTGTATAGGTCATGTTATATGAACAGGCAGAGCTACTATAGGGTATCTCCTTGCTCTTCCTGGTGAAGGTATGAAGACATACTATTCTATCGCTTTTCCCACTGTTTCCATGCTGCAAGGTAGCTGTTAACTGACAATGGTGAAAGATTTATTGCATCATTTAACTACAGCTGTGCAAGGCCAGGAACTTGTCCCTATATGAGATATGTCAGAATCCCATTAGATTGGCATCTTTGGATACTTAGTATCCTTTCATGAAGGTGAATAGAAATTATTGTGATCTGCTAGTCCATTTAGAACTGTGGACTAAACATATTACTCTGTATATTGTAATAAATCTTCAAATTGGGTACAAATGAAGAGGGTAAAATGGAAATACAATTTAAAGTAACACAGGGTTTCTTAAGGTATTAAACCTAGTTCAGCATATCAATTCTTAATTTCAAGGTAATCAGCGATAGAATGTAAAGATTACACTAGAAATCTTTAACTACTGTTTTCTAAATCTCTTGGGGAAACTAGTTCAACAGAATACTATTAACATTCTCAACAATTAGAGTGTCACAAATGTCCCAATTTAAAGTAGAAGTTATTTTCTTTTTGTTAAGAGGAGAATGGAAGAAGATGAAGGCAAAATAAAGTGTTAGAAAAACAAACTGCAGAAAAAACACACCTTGCTATGCACATGATTCTCTTCTTAGGGAAAGGATGAAACAAAATTCAAGCAAACTATGCTGTTAGTTATACCATCAAGCGTATGCCAAAAAGCCTTCAGACTGCCCAATGAGTCAGATACTTGACTAGGTGGGATGCAGTAGTGCTGCTTGTAGAAGCCCAATATGAGAAGTACTAGTGTCTCTGTATACAAATGTGAAACACAGAAAGATGAACCTTTGGAGAATGGTTCCCAAGTTGTCATCATTACAGAAATCTCAGTATTTGTCCCACTAATTCTGGTTGCATCCTGTCAAGGTTTATGGTCAGAACCATCCACGAGGCCTTTAGCAGACTCTCTCTGTTAACCTGTCTCACTTCCCAACGGGAAGGGAAAGAGACTTACAGATTAGAAAACTAAAACAGCTGTAATGAAAATAAACCAGAGTAAAGTAAAACCAATATCAAAACCAAGCCCCCTGATGGCAACTACATCACTGTCACCACTGATGCTGTAGAGTAGGCACTGAGGATGTCCCAGACTGGACTCAGCAGCAGATAAGAAATAGGTTCAGGAGCTGGATTCCCCATGATCCCTCAACTTTACACTCAATATCACATATATGGGATGGAATGAGGTCATTGGTAAGTTTAGGGTCATCTGTCCTGTCCACTCCTCCCTACATATTCAGCCTTTTACTTTCTGCCCCCACAACATGGTGCACAAGATTTACTAGTGACCTTGGACTCTATAGAGGAAAGCATAAACAAAAATCTTCCTGTACACCAGTCCTTGGTGATATCTATATACATTGTGTTACCACTTTTAGAAGCTGACACTGTCTGCAAAAATATGCTGTTAACTTCAGAAAGTGCAGTTAGAGACTGGGCTGAAAAGTAAAATCACTGAACAGAATTAGTTCTGTTCTAACTCAAACCAGGACATAACCTTTAATCTTTTTAGCATGCCTGAAAGGAGAAGGGGATGAGAGAAAACCAATGAAAGGCTAGAAAATATTTTCTGAGGCTATAAATCCATTAACAAAGACTGAACATAATATTTAAATGGATCACAGATAAAGCAATAAAAAAAGATGATTCTTTAAAGAAAAAGATACTTCATGGATGAAATGATTTTTATAATGAAAAAGGCAGCAAAGCCATCATATTCTACTAGATGAAACAAAAAGTAAATTGACATTAGGGAAGCTCCACAAGAGAGCTACAGACTGTGGAACTGCCAACTTCATTTTAGTCCAGAAAGAGTTGAAAGACACAGACCAAAGTAAAATCATATTTCCCTACAGGGATGGGACAGAGAAAGAAAATTGTACTGAGTGAAAGGAAGACCACCTTGAAATTACAAGTAATTGAAAGGGGGAAAAAAAGTAATATTTTATATAGACAAAAATAGTTTCCAGTTTGGCAGTGGGAATGCAAATGGAAGGAGCAGACTCAACATTTTTTAATCAAAAAGCAGTGTTAGCTCATGTAGTAGCAGTCCTTAAACACGCTTCTTTGAGTTAATCCAATGTACACAATAGGCACACATCAGTGTCTCATTTGACACTGCTTTGTTAACAAAGGAAGAGGCAGTGATTTATAGTAATATATCGTATTTCCATCTGACATTTTAGAGGCTTTTACATGTAATCAAGTGCAATATACAAGTTTATCCCATGTTAAACTTATTAGAGTTTATACTAAAATCCTTACCAAATCTGAGCTGCAAAGGAAATGAGACAACTCTCTCAAATATTTCTGTTTGCTAATCAAGTTATTTCTAGGCTTTCAGCCATTTTACAATTCTGGTTTTATGAAAATATGAAGAATCAAGGTTTAAAGTAACAAAATAAAAGTTTGGGAAACATCTAGTCTAACACTGTTATCCAAGACATAAGTAAAGGCTTAAGAAAGTAGCATGCAATTACTAAGCATTAGTATGAGCGATTATAGTCAAAAAGACAGAAATGGTGAACCTCTACTGAAGACTAGAACTTCTCCGGATTCAATGATTTAACTAAGTGGTAGCTTTAACGACAAAAAAAAAAAAAAAAAAAAAAAAAAAAAAAGCATTTTTTTGTGTTTTGAAGGGTCAAAATAAATAGGCCTTTTTTATAAAACAGGAAAAAAAGA
>JANHGN010018458.1:0-18658 GCA_024605025.1 Megaceryle maxima
TTTTTTTTACCAAATAGTTTAACATATCTCTGGGTACCTCCAGTACTTTAATAGCTCGTGGGTATCTAATTCTGAACTGAAATTATGTATCACCAGGTACAGCTGCAAAACCACAAATCTGGGAAGTAAAAGCAGAATAAGCAAAATTAACTGACCATAGCTTAAAAATCCTGAGCGGCTACACAGCTATTTCCTTTTTAGCAGGTAAGCAAAAATCAAATCATCTCATAATGTGAAACCTAGACTGGCTAAAGAAATTCTAACAGTTTCAACATGAGACATGCAAGAGGGAGGACACTTGTTGATTTATTATGAAAAGTGCTGCTATCTCAACACTTCTGTGAGGGAAGGGAAATTAATAATCAGTAAATTTCCTTTAAAATACTATAACAGTTGCCTCCCCTTCAGTTGGCCTACACATTATCCCCTTCTTTGCCCCAAATTTATAACATGCATATGTCCTATTAAAATATTTTTCCAGATTTGGTTGTCACAAAAGGGATTGATACAAAAATGATAGGCATCTCTGAGTAATTTAAATGATTGCAGTTCTACCACCGGAACTGGAATTGAGCTGAATTACCGCAGCTGGGCAACAGCCTGTGAAAGTAGACCTGCTACTTGGAGAATAGTCCCTGATTCCTACAGAAAACCTACTTCTCACCAAGGCAAATGCGTTTGTCTGGCAACTGTCACAGCTCCGCGGGAGAAGCTTATTTCAGAGCAACTTCCTGCCTCTTCATTTACAGCCCGGGAGGGGAGTGGGCAAAGTGGGCTTTCCGCTTGGGCTCCAGGAGACCCGCGGAGTTGGTGACTTTGTCTTCTCCGACTGGAAAGACTTCGTCAGCCTGGGGTGCATCAGCATCTTCCCCACTCCCCCGAAAAGCTCAGCGTGGCCGAGCTCCGGCTCCACGTCCCCGCCGGAGGCGGCTTCTCGGCAGCCCGCCAGCAGCCACAGTGCCGCGGCGCAGGGGGTACCGGAGCGGCCGGGACACATCACTCGGCTCCTCCGGGGCAGGGCTAAAACGGAGGGCCGGGGGGGGGGTGGGGGAGCTCCGGTCGCCTCCTCACCCGCGTTCCCTCCCCCCGGCTCCGGCGGAGGGCGGGGGCAGGAGTGGGGCCGGGCCCGGGGAAGGAGGAGCCGGAGCCGGAGCTGGGGCCGGATCGCGGCAGCGCCGGTAGAGCCCCCGAAGTTTGCGCTGCCGGCGGAGGGCGGCTCTCGTCCCGCCGCTTCCGGGGCTCCGCCGCGCCGGGCGGAGCGGGCCGGCGGCCGCCCGGAGCAAGGGGGCGGGCGAGCAGGAGGCAGCCGGCCGCCGGCAGGACGAGCCGCGCCGCGATGAAGAAGCCGGACGGGAAGGTGGTGCTGCTGGGGGACATGAACGTGGGCAAGACCTCCCTGCTGCACCGCTACATGGAGAGGCGCTTCCAGGAAACGGTCAGCACCGTCGGAGGCGCCTTCTACCTCAAGCAGTGGGGGCCCTACAACATTTCCATTTGGGACACGGCAGGTGAGACCCTCGGCACGGCTCGGCCCCTCTCCCGGGAGCGACGCGGGGCGGCCCAGGGGGGTTGGGAGTCCGGCCTCGCAGGGTCCCGGTGTTTGCCGGCGGAAAGGGTCTCCCAGAAACTTGCGGGGTGTTTGCCGGCCGGCTGCCCCGGGGCCGGCTGGGGCTCCGGCGCGGTGAGAGCGGCTCTTGCCCCTTCGCCGTCTTGGGCGGCCTCTGCCCGCCGGCACCGTCCGTGGATTGATCGCTACGCGTGTTTCTTTTCCCTAAATTTGGCTCGGCCCTAACGCCAGAGCTGAGTCGGGTGACTCCGCTCGGGACAGCTTCGCCCGTCGAGAACCCGAGCGCAGGAGACTGAGCCCCGCTCTGGCCCGCCGGGGAAAGCCCGGACCGGGAAGTCTTCCCTGGGCGCCCGGTGCTTAGCGCGTTATTTCGGTACTGCTGCGAAGTCAGTCGGCCAAAACCAATGGTTTGTCAGCAGCGCAAAGTCAGAAAAGAAGCGCATTTTTGACGGGCCAAAAGTGGCCTTACAGCTGCTAATCTCCAGTATTTTTGAACCTGCTTTGCAAAATGTGGTCAGTCCAGAGAAGATTCCCTTGTGCTTTCTTTTGCCCCGAGTAGATGGCTGCTGATGGCCGATTCAAGCAGGAGTTGGAGAGGATACAACTTCTAGTCATCACTTTTCGCTGTGTGCTTTTAGATGTCCAGTTGCCATCAGCTGCTGTCAGACTCCGAGTTTCAAATGCACGCAGCTCACAAACCATTCAGATGTGGCTCTTTCTTTCACTGCAGCAATAGGAGCCTGCACATAAGGATTTCATCCTCAGAGAGCATGGGCTTCAGGCAATTTCTGTCTGGTATAGCAGCAAACGGTTGTCTGGCCCACTGTATTGCATCTCTGGGATGCAAGAGGAAGAAAGGGTTGTGGTTTGGAGTCCTGGGGTGGAGGAGATGTGAGGGTATGGACTGGAGAAGCAGCTTGTGGTCTTGGTCATATGAGTATCTTGCTCTTGGGTATTAGGTCAGGAAGCTCTGCTCTGTCATGTAGAGGGCCAGACTACCCTGAAAAATGAGGTCTGTGAACATTCATGCCTGTTAAGTTGCTTGTGGGAGAAACAGCTTGGTCGATATTTTTCTTCTTTTCATGTTTAGATGAATTTTGTTAAAATTTGTTAGGGTCAATGTGAAGAATGCAGATTATGTATTCTTGTGAAACCTGGGGAGCTCCAGCATCACACAATGTTCCATTTTTTCTGGGTGACGTTTGGGAGGGAAGTTCATTTGCTGTGTCACTTCATGTCACAATCTAGTCCAATATGTCTTTTCCTGCATCAGGAATCGAGAAGGAGAAAGAGGGGAATTAAACTGCTAAGAAGTTATGCAGGAACAGTTTTTGGAGGGAGCAGGAGATGTTTAAGAGAATTTTGCTTCTTGCATTTCTTAGTCTGTTCCTATGATGAAAGCTTGCTAACAACAGCTCTGTTTTCAATACATTTTCTATGCCCTTTGCATTTTTTTAAATTTTTTTTAAATTCTACTTCAATTTTAGAATTACTGTGAGGAGTCTCTTGCAGGCAACTGCTGCTTGTTTCTAGTAAGTCAGACCCTTGTGGGTGATTAGCGATGGGCTTTATTTCAACAGAAGAATTATCTTGGTGAGATAGTTCTTTGGTAATTTCCCTTATGTCCTTCTCCTTTCTATTTTAAGTGATACATTATAAAATAAGTCCCTCTCAGGATTTGTCTTCTGGTTTTAGAGCCCTTTTTAAAGTCATTTATATTTATTGCAGCTTGTACTTACTTGGTGCTGGCTGAGGATTCAGGTTCCAGCTCTTTGGGATCTGGAAAGCTCCAGAGGTGGCCCTCCATGTACCAGGTGAAGCACCCAGGGAATATGCAAGTGTTCAGAGCTCATTGCCTTACAAGCAGCCAGAGTTCCCTCTGCACCATGGAGCAGGGCCACTGTAGATGCTGCTGCCTGTGTAGCACCACAGCAGGAGCTCCTGCTGCTTCCCGAGCCTCAGCAGGACTCCCGTGGCAGGGAGCCCTCTCTTTGTAGGGCGCTGGTTGAGAAGTGTTGTATTGTACTGAGGGCAGCGTGACACTCTTCCTTGTCCTTATCTGTTGTTGGAATTAGTGTCAAGCCCACTCTCCTGTCTCTTGCATTTCAGAGATAATTACGGACTCTCTCAGCATTTCTCTGTTGACTTGTGCTTGTGCTTGTGCAGATCAGTGGAAGCTGCCAAGACTGGGCTAGACTGTTGGGGCCTATGGGCTCTGGCTTATTCATGGCTCTTGTTAATCTGCTAAGAAATAGCAGCTCCCAGGACATACACATGCTTTCCCCTGTTCCAGTGAAGAAGGAAGGGATCTTGTGAGCACTGCAACTCTGATGTTCAGTCAAAACATTGCGCTATATTTTATTATTTGTAATTTGTGTGGATCTTATGTTTTTGCTGGCCACAGCATGTCAGTGGTCTTTGGTCTATGGCTCTTATCTCTGTGGTGTTGCTTTCTTATCTCTACTAGGTGGGTACCAAGTAAGCTTGAAATTTTTGTAGTAAGGAGGAGTTTAAAATTCAGCTCTTTTGTCTGTTTATTAACCTGACATTGCTTACTACTGAGTTCTAGGGAAGCAGTGACAGGGTCATCAAATACAGCTAGGCTGTTTTCTCTGTGTGTGTGTACGTACACAGAGAGGAATCCAGAAAGAAAAGATTGTCCAGGAGATTAAAAATTCTTAAGCACAATGATATGACAAAAGTGCAGTTCAGCGTTTGTACCCATCTTACCTACCTTAATATTGAGTGACAACTCAAGATGTCTGTCTTAACACCCCAGTAGTACTTTACACAATGTACAGTGTAGAATGATGGAGGATCTGGCCTAGAAAATGAGGGGATGCCTGGCAGTTACTACTACCCTGATGCTCTAGTAAAATACACAATTAGACAAGATTGACTGGAATGTGTGTTCTTTGGTAGTTTTCTTAATCTATGTTATATCTAGTAAGTGAATGTATGTTTATTATTTGTGTTGTGTCTTATCAGCATTATTGTGGGGGCTGTTGCCTCCACAGACGTCCCCTATATTTTACTTTCAGTTCAGTTTTGTTTTTAGAGGATTAGACTTTACTCATTGATAAGTATATCTGCAATAGCAGTGATGGATCAGAAGTTAAATACAGATGGATATTAGTACTGTATCAGTTTGCTGGTCTTCTGAATTATTTTAAATGTGTCATTTTTCCTCATAACTCTGTTGATCTTGCGTTTCTTCTCAGTTATTTAGAAAAAAATCACTTTTTTTTTTTTTTCTGTGAAGAATTAAATTTGCTTGCCAGAGTGCTTAAAATGTGTGTTTGTGTGTTGTTATCACTCAGTAAATCACATAAGATCACACCTGACCTGTTCTACCAAGTTAGGTCTGAAGTGCAAATCAGTTATTCTAGGGAGGACTTCTCTTTTGGCTGTACATTCACATCCCCCTTTATCTTGGAAAAATCGGCTGCTTAGTCTAATCTAAATCTTTCATATTCTTATCTGCAAGTCTTGTAAAATGGGTGTGTGGAAGTTGTCGGATTTGGTTATTTTTTTATGTAACTGCTTGTTGAATTATTTGCTGCATTTCCAGTTTCCCAATCTGATGATTATGAGAGAAGTTATTTGGAAATTGCATTCAACTCAAGGAAACAAATAAGCCACAGATGGAAGAATACCTGGGAGAAGTATCATATGCTTGCCATGCTTTTATGTTCTTTTTTTTTTTTTTTTTTTTTTTCTAACTAGCCATCTGCTTTTGACTGTTTCTCCATTACCAGAGGCTTGGGTAGATGCTCTTGTGTCTGAACCAGTGACTGTTGTTGTATTCTTAGTGCAGAGAATTATTTATTTACTCCTTATATTCTGATGCTGGAAATTATATTTGTTGTTTGGGTCAGTTAATATAAAGACATTTTTTAAAAGTGCATATACTATAAAAAAAGAGACAGACTATAAACTTTTAGCTTATTCTAAAGGACTACCCTGCTGGGTAGGGCCCTAGTCTCTAAAACATTCAAGTGTATGCTTTGAGACCTTCATAGTAGTATGCCTGAGGTAGTATTTTTCTGGAACAAGGAAGATAAGCAACAACATTAGCCAGAAGAACTTTCTTAGTTGAAAGGACTGAAAAGTTGGAGACTCAGGATGTCAAAGCTCTGTCTATCTATCTATCTGTATGTGTGTGTGTATATAGATATATGTATATATATCTTCTAGGCAGCATTGACAGCAGCTGTGAAGTAAACAAAACTTCCTGCTGGGTGTCAATGGCACGCAGCTCTGAGCTAGCACAGAGCCATTTATCTTAGGCAGTGCAAACATCCTGAAGTTCTGAGGTCCTGCTCCACCGTTAGGCCTGGAATACTAATGCTTAGTGGCTGCAGCTGACAATGTTGTGGGAGTCTTTTGAGTGTTTGGATCTATTTTCTGATACCTTCATATTTCAAAAGGAAAAAAGTGGTTTGTATGTTAGATTTCTGTCTCTCTAAGTTGTCACTTGTTCATCTGACAGGTAAGTGGTACCCCTAGCAGCAAGGTTTCTTAATTATTAAGTGATCATAGCCCCTGTGTTGCTGCCTGGTAACTTTACCAGCAGCCAACTGGTAAGTTAATGACAAGTATTATGTAAAAGTTCACTTCATGATCCTGTAATTGTATTTTAAGAAAGAGGCTAGGTTTTGAACTTGCAAACAGTCATGCAGCGTTATAATGGGGAAATATAAAGGTCAACTAGGAAAGAAACTTCCCTTCTTTTCCTTCCTTTCATCTTGTGCTAGCTGTCTTGCTCGCAAGAACTGATTTGCCTGATATTCTTCTGTGAATATTCAGCTATCAGTTCATATTTTTGTACCCTCCACCCCTTTATTTTGTACCTGTAGATTTTTCTTGGTGACTTTTAACTTGTCAGAGCTAGTAGGGACAAAGAGGATAAGCATAGCCCAGAAAAGGCTTTTCTATGGCTTGGGTCACCTGCAGCGTATCTGTGTAACAAATGCTTAAGTCTCTTGTGACTGATTTGCTGATGTCTGATGGATCTGTGCTGATGAGCCACGTGTGAATTGCTTACAGTTTCTGATCTCTGATCACCAGTGTTTCACTGGCAGCAGTGCAGGTGACTGCCTGTGCAGAGCTTTCTCGGGCTAGGTGTGAGTGTTGAGTTGGTAAGAGGTGTTAGGTTCCTTCCTTGCTTAGTTAGACTTTGGGGCTGTTTTGTTTTGTTTTGGTTTTTTTCTTCCAGATTTATCTGTGTTGATATACACTTCCTTCTGCACATGTTTTTCTCCTGGGAAGGGGGTGACTCAGTGAAGTTTTCAGGGAAAACCTGGGATAGGGTGTGACTTGATCCTTGGCCTGTGAGTTCAGCCCAGGTAGGATGATCTTCCAGCTGCCCTGGAGGCAAATGATCCTCAGAGCAGTGAAGAATATATAAATAGGCTTAGGTAGGGGAGGAAGCATGGTTCTCCATCATATTGAAACAGAGCAAAGGAAGAGTAGGATTAAGGGGTGTATTTTTCTCACAAGCGAAGACTGGTAGTAGCTAGCTACTCTTTTTGGTATTCTGCTGGGTTTGGCTTTTGGAAGTAGAAAATTACAGCGGGGGAAAAGAAGCTACAGATAAGATAGGCAGGTTAGTCTAAGCAAAAAGGCACGTGGGAAGGCCTTTCTGAACTTGATGAAATGGTGATAGAGCAGGAGTTAGGGTGTTACTGAATGTGTGATGAGGTATCTTCAGTTGAGCAGCTTGCTTGTTGGAAGGTTTTATGGGATATCATCTCAAAACCTGTCTTGGGGAGCAGGGATCATTTAGTGAGGAAGGCTGCTAAGTGTGTGCTTGTGCTCGAGAAGTGGGAACGTAACAACATAGGAGATGGAAGTTATGGAGAATAAAATGCCTAATGTTTGTTGCTGGGGAGTCACAGCTTGGGGGGCAAGTTGGCACCAAGAGGCTTTGTGGTTTGTGTTTTGGTGTGAGTTGTTTTTTGGTTGGTTTGTTTGGTTGGTTTTTGTTTATTTGTTTTTTTCTCTTTGGGAAAATGATCCTGTGGAATATCATAGTGGCCTCTGCATATTAGTTGTTCATAATTGTTGCATCTAAAGCAATGACAGCTGAGGACCAGTGCCTCATACACAAACAGTGTGTCTTCCCTGGGATTACTGTGTATGGTTATAGTCCTCACATCTTGAAAAGGAAATTGTTAAGAGCAGAGGTTCAAAGGGACAGTATGGCTTGCTGCTGAGAAAAATCTCTTTTGTACATGGGGAGAACCATTGAAGAGAGTTCACTGTTGGCAAGCTCTGTATCTGAAGCCTCTGAAGCAGGTTCAGAAGCAGGAATAAAGGTTTAGCTTTAGACCATGCCTGGAAGCATGGTTTTGCTGCTGTTTTAAACAGTGCACCGGATTACTTTTTTCCTGCAATGAGTATTTGCTGAAAAAAGCAAAATAACTTGAAGTGGTTAAAATATGAAGAAAGTCCCAGAGGAAGTTTTATTTTCTGTGTCCCACAACTTAAAAATATGATCCACAAGTAAAGTCAAATGTAGGAAATTCAGTGCTGCTGAAAGAAAGTGCTTTTATATGCAAAGTAAAAATGTGGAACTACATCATCAGAGGGAATCATGAGAAATACACATCAAAAAGAAACAGGAGACAAAAGTAATATGCTTTATTTATTCAGCTATAGCTAAATCAATTTATTGAAGGAGGAATTTAATTTCTAGTGTGTAATTCTATTGCCAGCTCTTGTGGAGGCAAGCTAATGGGGAAGGTAGGCCACGTTGTTGTGAGTTCTCGATGCAGGCCAAGATAAATGTTGCATATGAACCTCCACGGTAACTTCTGTATTCCAGCCTTCAGGTTAAATCCCCACTTTCTGTGTGGTATTTAATAATAGTGTGCAAAGTGTCTGCGCTGTTGTAGTCTGAGCGGGAAACCACTCGACAGTTCAGTGAGACTCTCTGAGCAGTATAGGTGACCTGAGCTCTGTGCATGGCTAAAGGTGTCCAGTGTCTCTGCTTTCTAATTTTAGCCTAGACTGAGGCCTGAGTTATAGAGTCACATTGTAAAATATGACCATGATGGACCATAATATCGACAAGCGCATCTGAGTGGATGGTGGACAGGAGAACAAGAATGTGTGTTTGTCTAGTCTCTGGTGCACGGCCTGGGTTTTTTTTTTTTTCTGTGAAAATTTTGCCTCTTGTCTTTGGCTGATACAGTTGAGTTTGTACAAGTCCTTGAACTGATTGAAGACGTTTGTCTTGCACCCAAGTTTTAAAGCCCCAGATCCTAGGTTGGAGTGACACAGCAAATCTTCATAGTGAAGAGTTTGTGCCTTTGGCATTGAATCCTTTTGTCCCCACTTACGTAAGATAGAGGTGTATTTTCCAGATACCTCTGTCAAAATTGACTCAACAGCTGAAAGGTTATTTTAAGTGTTGACTGTCTGCTTGTGACAATACTGAAAATGTCTGAGAGGGAGATAACAAGATAAATGGTTAGTCAACCAATACAAACGCAATGGCAAAGCTTCCAACAAAAGTTGCAGACATATGAAAATTCATCTTCTAGGTGGACTGGGAGGAGGTGGGAGAAATTGGGATTCCCTTCTGAAATTTTCTACAAGAATGGGTGTTTACACTTCAGTAAAACTGGTGTCTTAGTAGTATATGGGCAAAGGTGTAAATAAGTGTTCTGTGTGAGAAAACAAGTTCTCAATGCCTTGTTGCACTCTTCAGTTTGACTTCAGTATTTCTGAAATGTGTACCTGAGCTGTCTAAGAAATGGCCACTCTTTCAGCAGTTTGTGCATGAAGGGGAAAACACGGGCAGGATATGGGATACTTTTCCTTCCAGTAGTTCTCTCTCTAGCTGAGTAAATAGTGTTGTGCAGAACAGCAGAAAGCTTCATTAGCTGTAATGTGGAGATGAATGTGTACAGAGTAACTCATGTTGACTCAATTCTGGTTATTTCTGGGGTACCAGACACATTGAGTAATGAAAAACAAACCAGCTACTTAATATTAGTGTTGTATGTTTAGGTGCCTGAACTTAGTCTGGGTTGTGATTTTTTATTTTATTTTATTTTTATTTTTAATGACTATGCAATGAACCTTTCTTTCAGAAGGAAGGTGACAGTGGCTGCTTGAAATGCAGGTACAGGGCAGGTAGCTGGCTGTTCAGCTGTATGGCTTTACAATGACTACCTTGAGCTCTCATGGTGAGTGCTTTTCTTGTTTCATCTCACATGGACATGCGTGCTATGGTGCACAAATGTCAAAGCCAGCAAGACACAGCCAGCTTTGCAGTGCCTTGGCTGAGCTGCTCCTGATACTTAAGCTAGTTTAAGTATCTTTATTGCACAATGCAATCATACCTCACGTGTTTGCTTTGCTACAATTGCTAGCTCATGTTGAAGCAGTAGCCATGTGAGCTTCCCAACGATTTCTCCTGTGGCATTTCACTGCCTGAAGTGAAGGTACACTTAGTAATTCCTCCTCTGAGTCACATTGTACTATTGCAAAAAATATCCAAACAAGTAACCTTTGTTTGAATCTCTCAAGAAGGATGCTGAGTCTGCGGTGGATGCAGTTGGAACCATTAAAAATTATGGAACAGAAAGAATCATTTTCTCTCCTAAGTCTGAATGATTTGCTTTCTTCCAGCTGAACACTGGGTAGAACATATTGAGATTTGATCAAAAGGCATCAAACTTCTGATAAATTCCTTTTTCTACGCCTGTCATATTAACTATAACTTAATATGCAGTACCTGAAGATATGGCTAGGAGAGGAGATTTGAAGTTGGTGGTTAAACTTAGCTTATGCAAGAGGTACTGCTGAGAGCAGAAGTGCTCAAAGGAAATGTGGTGTTTTGTGCTCTTAATTTGAATGAATTATATATATAAGTAGTTTGCCATCCTTCACCACAGGAGATCCAGGATAACATCTTTTAGGACAACCAACTCAATAAACATACAAGACTTCCAAATCCTAACCTACCTGGGCATGGAAAAAGCCAAATCTAGAAGAGAACTTAACACTGTTTTTAAAGGGAGATAGAAAATCAGATGTGGTTTTGAATTTTGTGACATATCTGTCCAGCTGTTAGGAAGCAGACTAGAATTGAAGCTGGCTTTACATGGGCCACAAAGGAGCCATTCATGGAAGAACTCTGCTGAAAGTCTGAAGACCTGTGTGAGCTTGAATTTATTAATGTTTTATAGATAAAAAGAGGAAAATGTGTTATTTGAGCTTTTGCCTTTTTGCCAATTCTATTGGAGCAAAAATGCATTTCAGTCTAGTTTGTAGCATGGTGGAAACTTCGAGTACAGGACTCCAGGAGGAAAGAAACTTAAAACTTTCAATGCTCAAACAAAACAGGCTAATGTCCTAATTATGAGTTAGAGCTTCTGTGCTTTCTGCTACGCCCTTTCACAAATTCTGGTTTTGTTTTTTTCTGTCATGAAAATAACTCATCATGTCCTCAGCTTCCCCCTCCTGGTTTACAGGTTAATGAATTGAAGAGTGGAATAATTTTGTTCAGTAATGATGAAGTGTCTGCTGTAGATAGTTTTCCCTGTTTACCCAGCCTCTCCTGTTGATCCAAAGACATTTTTTCTTTAATCTGTTCTGTGATTGAATATTCCTAACCACTGTTTTCTCTGTATTTTGTAGGAATTTCCAGAAATACAAAAAGATGCTGTCCAGCCATCCAGCTGCTCTTACATATTTAGTTTATAAATAATGGTCTCTAGTACAGCTAAAATAGATGGACATTTTTGTTTTAAATTCTGCAGCTGATGTCTGCTTAGGAATTTTTAGTAACTTGTAATATTTGACCATAGATACTTAAATACTCGAAATTTAATTTTTCTCTTGTATCGTAAAATGAAGGATGTCTTGCTTAGACCTTCAGGAAAATGTACTTCCTCTAAGAGTACATTAGCTCCCCAACAAAGCAGTTTGGGAGGTGGGGGGAGAGAATAAAGAATGCTTCATAAAGAATGTGAAGGAAAAGTTAGGTAGATTGAAATAGTCCTTAAAACAAAAGAATTGTCTAAATGCTGGTCATTGACTAGGTAATAATTTCTCTATGTGGAGTCAACCAACTTTGATTTCTGCTTAAGCTCATGTTCCCAATCCACTCAAGACCAGCAGTATAGCACATATATGTGTGGTGTTGTGCCCTGGTTGCAGTGACCTTCAGTTGAGCTCCTGCTACCCTTTCCCCAAGGAGTTTGAGCTGACTGACTTCCCTTTCTGGTTGTGCAGGTTACATTTGGTGATGGACTGAAGCTTCATGTAGTTTAGTGCCTTATGTTGTGAAAGTCCCCAGAAGTTCAGTTTCTGTTCCTCATAGTGGGGTCTGTGCTCTGGATGTAAAAATCTGTTGTTGCTCTCTTCTTAATTGTGCAAGTTAGAAATAAGTTTTTTGCTTATATTTTAGAGGTTTTAAAAATTTATTATTTTTTATTTGTTTTCATTCTCTAGCTGTTGTTTGCTTTCAAAAAAAAAAAAAAAAAGGCCAAGATTTTGGTTCATTCATAAAAGGGAGAAATTACCAGAATCTGTAGGGGTTTATAGTTAAAAACTGAACAAAAGAAAAAGCCCTGTGTAGCTGAGTTGTCAACTTCCAAGATTTACCAAAGGGATTGTAAAATCTTGTTCATTGCTGCAAGTGAGACTTGGGTGTTTAAAAACAAAAAAGTTCCACTGGTATAATAAGTGATTGATTGGTTGATTTCTTTCTTTCTTATAGAGTCTGTTGCTTATTTAAAAAATAAATAGCTGATTTTGTGAAAATGAAAATGTCAAACCGCTTGGCTCCTCCAACCCCCATCAGTATGATTACTTCTTGTTTTTATGATGAGGAACAAAACACTATCTCTTCTGTCTTTAGGACTCAAGTTTGCTCTTCCACAGCAGATAGTTATGTATCACACTTGTATTGTTTCTCTTATCTCCTTTCCTGTTGTAGCATTTTATGTCCTTTTTACATTGTCCTGCCCCGTGTCTTGTGTCTTTTTTTTTTTTTTTTTTTTTTTTTTTTCTTCAAACCCTGGAAGCCCAGTGGAAGTGGAATAGTTGGTGTCCATCCTCTCTTTCAGTGGTAGAGCACTTTGTGACATAGAGATGCTCTCTCATCACCTTAATTATGAAAGAAAAGTATGTAGCATATGCAAATCTTTAGGCAGGTCCTTTTTAGTAAGTAGCTTCCCTCGTGGCCTGGGTTGAATGGGTGGACACTGCACACTGATAACATTACTCTTTGTCACTGACTCTGTACAGCAAGTTCAGAACTGAGTTGTTTATGGTTTTTAGTGGTACTCTTTGCGCCAGGTTGGTGAATGTTAGTGAGATGAGATCAATTTTTACCAGGCCTGTTTTATGTTTTTAATTTCTTTAATCCTCAAATTAATGCCTCTGAACAGTGAGTACTAAATATGCTTTTAAGAGTGTAGTCAGAGAAAACAAAGTGGAATTAAAAGGTAAAAGTAGTACTGGAAATGTAAAAGGTGTGCATTCATCTCAGCCAGAGCAGGTTCTGAAAACACAAGCCATGTGTCCTGTGATGGAAGTATCTGAGTGAGATGAATGAGTTTTAAGTACATTCCCGTAAAACCCTGGCAGCAGCTGTATGTCTGTCACAGTCTCCCACTTCTGATCCTTGCCAAAGGCCGCCCACCACATTGCCACAGCATCCTTCTGCATTTGATAAAGACCAACTATCCAGAAGCACCCAGTGAAGAATAGAAACTGGTGGTGGTTGGTAAGGAGTAGAAGTGGTTGTAATTTTCTTGAGGATGAATTATGCAAGAATGAATTGCCTGTGTTCTTGGTTGAGAACCTGCCTATAAATAAACTGATGCTGAAACAAATCATAAAAACATCTGTCTCTTGAGTGGGCCTAGGTTTATGTCACATGTTATTAACGTGAATTTTTCTTCCAGAAATAGTAGAACTTTCACTTGGTTTGCAAGATCCACGGCCTTTACTTCTACCCATTTAGAATCATAGAGTATTTTAGGCTGGAAGGGACCTATCTCTAGAGCTCATCTGGTCCAACCTCCCTCCACAAGTAGGGACATCTCTAACTAGGGCAAGTTGCTCAGAGCCCCATCAAGCCTGACCCTGAATGATTCCAGGGATGGGGCCTTCACCACCTCTCTGTTCAGCCGGTTCCAGTCATCTCTCACCCTCATATTAAAGAACTTTTTTCTAACATCCAGTCTGAAAGTCCAAGTCCTAGCTTAAAACCATTGCTCTTTGTCCTATCATTACAAACCCTTTTGAATAGATCTTCCCCCGCCTTCATGTAGGCCCCCTTCAGGTATTGGAAGGTCACTATAAGGTCCCCCTGGAGACTTCTTTTCTCCAGGCTGAGCAGCCCCAACTCCTTCAGCCTGTCTTCATACGAGAGATGCTCCATTCCCCTGATCATTTCGGTGGCCCTCTTCTGGACATGCTCCAATATGTCTACATCCATCCTGGGACGGCCCTGAAGTAGAGCACTGTGTGAGGGGCAGCACTGAGCTGTCAGCCTGTTGCTGCTGCTAATGCTTCCGAAGTATTGATGGTGGGATGGAAATAGGTGTCATTCAGGTGGGTCTGATAGAAAATAGGTACTGCCATAGCTAATGTTCCTGTAAGTGAAGCCTTCTTGTGGGTCTGTGAAACAGAAAGCGAATATACTATGTTATTGTATGACTCCCCTTGAGTCAGTGTGCTCAAAAACGTTCATAGCTGATGGTTTGGTTTCCTATACTTGGGAAGAAGGCATTTGAGGACTGACAGCCAGGAGGCAGAAATACATATGAAGTGTTTGAGGCTAAAGTGGAATAGGAGGCTAAATATGGAAAAAGAATAATGTTTCTAATAGATTAGACCATTTAATTTTATTTATGGTTGGATACAAAACTTAACCCAAAGAGGATCTGCTGTCTGTAACAATGAGATGTTTTTCTTCTCAAAAGCGTCATTGTCCTTAACTTAGGTGTTTATTAAGTTAATGGTATTTCCCTGATCAAAAAATCTTATGTTGTATTGTATTTGATTGACAAGGTATGTATGTAGTTACCTGTCTGCAAAAAATCCGATGGGGAATTTTGATTAAGAAAAAGAAAAAAAAAAAAGTTGTAAAGAGCTATATAAAGCAAAAGTGAAGTGTCTAATGAGGAAGTTGAAAAACTAAGTAAACTTAAAACAGGAATAAAAAGGAATAAAACCAGTAAGCATTTCTCATCTGTGAGGGAGTGGCAGATGCTGACTTGCTAACTGTTTGCCGAGGCCAGACAGGAATGCCTGATGAGTGGTAGTGTTTCAGAGTGCGTGTTAACATTTAGGAGGGCAATCTCAATTAATCCGGCCCATTCCTAGGTTTATTCTTTTTTTCTTTTAAATCCCACACCTGTATCAATGCTTGCTTGGGTAAACTGGAAGCCAAGTTAACTTACTAGTTCCTTACTGAGCAATATAAACCATCCAGTATGTCTGGAGTGACCTCCTGGCCCCATAATGCTGGTCGAACTGTGCTAAAATACACCTGGCTAGGCATTCCTGCCTCAGCTGAGGACCAGCTTCTCAGTTCGAAGAGCAAACTTTGGGAGGGAGCATGGGCTTTGAAGATCTCCTTTCAGAGTAACTCTGCTAACAGCTTCTGCTTAGCAATTGTGTAGAAAAGTAGGCTCATCTGTGCTGCCCATTCCCCTGTGGAATGGAAGTGTAAATTTAAGGAAAAAGTATCAGTTTTCAGGTACTGGAAAGAAAAGACAGCTGCTTTTAAAACTCATCCTGTGGAAAATTAATTGCTTTTTTTGTAGGAGGGACTTTCTTTTGAGGGCTTTACAACCAAAAGGTTTCTGGCACAAACCAGAAGCGAGTGTTTTACAGCCCCATCCTGTGACTGGCCTCTTTGTTACCCACTGCTGAGCAGTATTTGACCGTCAAGCTCTGCTGAGGCAGTTAAGTGTTGAGTGCTATTGCTTCCTGCCCAACTCTTCCAAAGTAAATTCGAAGGGTTGGGTTTTGTCCCCCCCCTCCCTCCCCCCATGTTTTTCTTCCAACCATATCTTTCCTTTAAAAGGTCATCTGCCAAATGCCCACTTCTTTTTAAGTAGCTGTTTAAAATTGTCTTTTAAACACAAAGCTTCAGGAGAATTTTACATCAGTGTTTACATTTTATTTCCTTAGATTTAAATTTCTGATTTTATCCTTGCACTCCTCTCATTTTAGTACAGGCATACCAGCGCTTCATAAATTTAACTCTCAAGTGCCCCGCCACATTTTCTTTTCAGTAGCGATAGTGCTGATGCAAGATTTCACTGCAGATGATAATGTCCCATAAATCTGGCATGACCTCATTTCTTTTGCCAGAGTTCAGTGTTTAGATAAAACATCTTCCTACCTCACTGTGAGATGACAGAGGGAAATGGATAAATACTGGTATTTTTTTCAGTTTGTTGGAGATGCACTTGGGATACGCTTGCTGCTCTGACAGGGCTAAAGTCAATTCTGTTTGTCTCTTACAAGGCATGACTCTTCTAGACAGCTGAAAACATGTACTGCTTGAAGTTTCTGGGATTATTTCCTTCTCTTGAAAATAAACACGGTATGGCAAGAGAACTAAATAAAATGGGTGGTTTGAAAAAAGTCAGTCTTATCTAGCTAAATGGAAGAAGTTGTTCAGGATTGTAGAGGCATCAGTGGGATCTTTATCTACAAATAGGTGGTTGGGGTTTTTTTGCAGGTCTAGCCAAATTTTTCATTGGCAAAAACATGCTAGATAGTGTGGGTAGGGAGCTTTTTTTCTATGTAATGCCTTGAGCTACTAAGAATAATATAAAGTGTAAAACTTTGGATAGAAAACATATTGGTGGAGTAAAACTGATGTTTCTTTGGGGACTTTGATTTCAGAATTAAAATTCATGGGAGTTTAGAAGCTCAGGCTTAATTTCATTATTAGTATGGTAAGTTCTGCTTTATTTTTGCCAGCAAGAAAAATAATTTTGTATTTTTGCAACAGAAGATTCTAGGTACTCTTTTGTCCCAGAAAAGCTGAAACTAGTTCATGGGCTAAATCTTGTAGATAATAGGGATCTTGTCTGATAGTGTTTCTCCTTTACATAGGAGTTGTGTAGCTGCTTTGTCTGGTGAAGACACTGCTAATTATAGCTACCATAACTATGCATTTAGTCCAGAGACACTCAGTTGAGAAGTCTCTTTAGCTGCAATCATATTTTTATAGAAATATGTAGACTAAACAAATGTGTAAGGCCACAAGTGATGACAGACAAATGGTCTGGAGTGCTGGCAACAGGTTAAGCTGGATTTATTTGGGCAAGAATATGTCCATTAAGTTGGTTGTAGGTGACAAACTGAACCCTTGGTACCTTGTGGTGTCCCAGAGCTTATGAGCTGTTCTGAAAAGTATACCAAGTGTAGGGAGGGATGAAAGTAGTGAAGAATTTAAGTAACCTCATAGATTTGGTGTCACTCTTTTACAGTCTTGGTTATAGAACAATAGAAGAAGATTGGAGAAAAGCTACAGGTATGGTTAATATTTTAGAGGAATCTACAAGGGGCAAAGACCCAGAATATGAACAAGTGTTGATTTTTCTGGCCTGAAAAGAAGGAGGTGAAGTTATACAGAACACCTTTTAGGGAAGGATGTGGGGTTTTTCTGGGTTTTGAGGAATATAGTGGTTTTTAGTTTGGAGTTTGGTGGGTTTATTTTGAAGAGGATACTTCATGAGGGTGAAGTTTATAAAAATTCAGAGTGTATCAAATTCAGAGTTTGAAAGCTGGAATACAACAAGCTAATTTGTGGGATATTAACTTCATTTTCTTTGGCTGCTTTATGTAATGCAAATTCTTCCTCAGTCACAACACGAGGGCTGAGTGAAATTCTAACATCTTTATTACGCAGGAGATCAGACTTGAACGAGGATTACACTTGATCTCTGGCCTTGCTCTGTGAATTTTTATTTATTTATTTATTGATTCTCTCCCATGTTAACTTGATCTCCGCTTTCCCTTGAGTGTGTCCAGTGGGTCTGTCTTTGGGTACCAGTAATGGAGGTCTTCACTGCCAGCTATGGAATGAAAAATGACAAACTACTCTTCAGGGCTGGATTAAAAAAATTCTGGGAATATTTAAACTAGTTCATGACTGAATAATATAGGATTTGACAAGATGACTGAGGGATGTTTATTATAGTTGAGATGGGCGAGAGGTTTTCATCTGCAGTAATCAGCTTTTTTGGATACCGCGGTGACCCAGCATTCTCTGTAGGACCCAACACTGGCATAAACTGCTAGACATCTGGTTTTAGTTTAATTGCCTTTAGAAAATGAAACTTTTACAAAAAAAGCTCATTTCTCTATCTATCACACTGCTAACTGTCAAGAAAACCACAGAGAAAATTTTACCCACGTTTCAGTTGTGGATTCTTCAAAGGCATATTGTGAGTTATAGCTATACCTCTTTTGAATCATCTCTTCAGCACATCAGAAAAATGCTGTGACTAGACATTTATTTTGGAGCTTCTACCAGCACATGCCCAGAAGGATAACCTTGTTGGAGGATATGAAATAAAAGAACTGTATTGCAAAAATTACCATTATTTTCTGCTTTATCACTTCTGTTAAGCAGGTTTCTGTTGGTGGTTTTTTTTTTTTATTGTGCCCATTTGCTGACAAAAAAATTATCCCAACAAGCAGTCTTCTTCAGATAAAGCTCAGATGATCCTGTAGATCATTAACCACATCTTACGGTTTGGCATGTGATGTGCAGTACACCACGCTGATATTACTCTTGCATAACTTCTCAGCGTGATATTTGTCCTAAAAATAAAAGGCCCATTTAAGTGAACTTCTTTGCAAGGATTGTTTTCCGTGAATTGTGCCAAAGTATCACTTTTGGAATGTTAATTGAATTGGTGTTTTAATAGCAATTCAAGTGTTAGTTGAAACTGCTTGACCTATTTGTACAGCTCAAGTGTGATGAGGGAAGGCTGTTCTTGGAAAGGAGGGGGGCATGATGGGGCTTGTGCTCCCAGTCGATCATGGCTTCTTGAATGGGTTGTGCTTTAATCCCTCTGGGTGCACATACCA
>JANHGN010018458.1:25000-62051 GCA_024605025.1 Megaceryle maxima
GGCTTTGATACGCCCTTAGCAATGGCTGAGGGAGGGAGGAGGGGAGTCTTGGTTGCATTCTGTAAAATAATATAGGGGTCAGTTACCAGAACTTCACTCTATGTTAAAGGTGTAGCGAGCTTTGGATTTCATGTTCTAGCTTGACTTTTTCCAGTTTTGTTTTACTCATAACGATGAACACTTTATCTCTCCTCTGAGCGCTGTGGGGTCCTGAAGTTTGTTGAGGGACTTAATACAGTGACACAAAGATGTATTTTAAGTTCTATTCCCAACTGGAGATGGGCTCTTAAGTTACTTTCACAGTGCAGATGTGTTTTCTCAATATATGCTGCCCTGTATTTTTTCAGCATTAATTTATTCTGCTTTTCCTCTTTCAGTCATTTACAAGGACTTCATGATGCCATAACTCGTAGTGGTCTGTAGCCTTGTGCTGAGAATGAATATAGCCAGATCACTTCCAGATTTTCTATAAATGAAGGCTTTGTGCAAAGATACTGTACACAGAGTTGAAAAACGATGATGATTCTTAAATGTTCAGAAGAGCATAGTTGGCTCTTTTTTTTTTTTTCCTCTCTCCTTTTTCTTCTTTTCTTTGTTCATTCACACTTCTGTTCTGTAGTGACCTGTGATGACTAGTTAAAATCTAGCGTGTTTTATCTTTATTTTGATTGTGTTTTAGGGAGTAAAGTGCATGGACTACAGCAAATTCTACACGTAGCTGGTGTTTGGGGAAAGTTGCAGTCCTCAATAGAAAAGGAAAACACTGTTTGTCTCTCTTCTGCCTCATTTCCCTTAGTCCCTTTGCAACTACTGAAGAACACTGTTTACTTCCCAGAATTTAAAGAAGAGTCAGTTTTGTCTTCCAAGAAATGAATTTAAAGGATACCAGTAAGGCTTAGCTGGAGGTGCTAGTAGATAGTCACTGAACGATGAGGAGGAAGAAATATTTTGTTATTAACTGTGGTTATTGAGTGATGGTCAGGACAACTTAAAAGATAAATATCTCTGAAAATAGAGTTAGGGTTCTCTTATTTTGTGTGTTTAATACTCTTAAAAAATAAAGTGTGTGTGCTTGTGGTGGGACAGATGCACAGCAATATGGGCTACATATGGCAACATTAAAGACAACACATCTTTTCATAAAGCCACTGTACCAGAGAACTGTTGGGCATGTAGTTGCTTCCAAAATCTTGCAAAACTTGGGAAGAAGTCTATTACTGACTTTGATTCACATTTCTGAACTGGATGCACTTGAACGTGTGCACTGAATTTTAGGAATAAAAAGTTCTAGCAGAATGTCTAAGAGTCAAACTTATTTTTTGTTTATAAATAGTTAAATAGGTGGAGTGGGCCATCTGTAGATGCAATCAGGGTGGTTATTGTGATATAAATAAACAAGTATGCAGTTTAATAAAAAAACCCCAAACCAGCAAACCCCTCCTCGCCCCCCCCCCCCAACTGTGTCACACTTGCCTCCTCTCTCATCTTTGCAGATTCTCTGCTCTGAAATTAAGCAAGTGTTAAGTTGAGCTGTTCTGTGGCCATGTTGCATTTCTTATGGAAAAGCAGAAGGAAAAACCTGAAAGTGATACAACTTTTTACCTTCGCTGCTCCATCCAAACTTGTGAAATTCACTTAAAATTCCTTAAACTCTTTTACTCGATTAATGTAGCTTCCAGCACGTTAACTTTTTGTTGTGTTTAAACCTTTGCCAGGACGGGAGCAGTTTCATGGCCTCGGGTCTATGTACTGCAGAGGAGCAGCTGCTGTGATCCTCACGTATGATGTGAACAGCCTCCAAAGCTTGACAGAGCTGGAAGAAAGATTCTTGGCATTGACAGACAGTGCAAGTGCTGACTGCATTTTTGCTATTGTTGGAAATAAAGTTGACCTCACCGATGACTGTGCTTTACCACCGGATGAAAATAGGCCTGAGAAGTCAGTTGCCAGCTGTGGCTTGAAGGTGCAAAAACAAGTTCGTGCAGAGGATGCGATTGCGCTCTATAAAAAAATACTGAAATACAAAATGCTAGATGAGAAGGATGTTCCAGCAGCTGAGAAAATGTGCTTTGAGACCAGTGCAAAAACAGGATACAAGGTGGACTACCTCTTTGAAACTGTCTTTGAGATGGTGGTCCCAATAATTGTCCGGCAGAAAGCTGAGGGGCCACCACAAACTGTAGACATTACGGACTACAAGCCAGCAAAAAGGACAAAATCTGGTTGTTGTGCCTGAACCATTTACATGACATAAGAAAAGGGGAGGGATTGCACCAGCAAACTGAGCAGCAACATAGCATTGCTTGCAGTTCACCAGAAAGGAAAAGTCAAAGAGTAGACTAAAAAATGCTGTATGTGGAAAAACACAAATCTTCTGACCATTAAAGGTTCTTTGGAAGCTCTGTCTATGAAAATGGGAATGTGAGTGAAATGATGGAGGAAGACTTGCCAGTTTCCATGGGCTCTGAAGACAAATGGAGTGTTAGCACAGTTGATAGTGACAATCATTTGAACAGTTTTGAAGGAGTATCATTTTTAATGACTCTCCATTCCGTGTTGCATGTAAATGATCTGTCTGTGTACTCTCGACAGCTTTCACATCATTATCATCTTTTCCCCTCTGATTCTAACTTTGGAAGATTGAACATGCTATACTTTTTTACTTAAAAAAAAAAAAAAAAAAAAGAAAAGAAAAAGAAAATCCGGGTATAATTTATATTTGTAGCTAATAAATCAATTACAATCTTTTTATGTCAAATATGACTGTAAGATTCAGAAGCTGAACTATTAAAATCACTGTGGATATGTACAAATTCCTTTGGAGACTTTATTGGTAATGTCAATTCTTCTTCCACAGTGGCTTTCATATATTTACAGGCAGCACCACAGCCCTTCCTGCTTTATTCCTCACTTATTCAAAATTTCTTCCCTATATCCAGTCTAAATCTACCCTCTTTTAGTTTAAAACAATCACCCCTTATCCTATTGCTACAGGCCCTCCTAAGTGTTGTCTTCTTTTGATTTTGCTAGGAGTTTGCAGTTTAACACCTGCCAATCTGTCAGTGTCTTAACTGCATCTGCTTTGTGTATTTAAAACTGTAACGCAATTAAAAACCTTCTAGCTGGTAACAAAATTCCAAGGCCAGTATCTAGTCTGCCCTCAGGACTGGGAAGAGACAAACAGGCTACAACCTCAGTCTTGTTTGTGACCAAAGTGATCTTAGCAGCACAGCTGAGAGAGGTCCACCTCTGGCTTTGCTTGCATCTGTTAACAGCTGAACTTGCAGCACATATTGATTCTAAGGTCAGGCTTTTGGGAGATGTACACCTAGAAAGTACAGAACAGGAAAAACGCTTTGAAATGTAGCATCTAGCACTTCTTAAGGTATAAGCACTTGTAGTTCAGTTGTACTTTGTGAGTTGGGTGTATGTGAGATTGTAAGGAATTCTTGCAGTCTTTCCAAAAGCTCCAACTCGGGTGTTTTCAGTGCAAGAGATGGCACAGGAAAGAGTCCTGTGTACTGTGCTTTTGCCCTTAGGACTACGCTAGTCTGGCATCATGTTTGTGGCTTTTTAGTGTCTCTGGCTGCTGTTCCTTGAGAAATGTCTGGGTTATTGATGGGTTGTTGCTCTGAGAGCCTGAGAGTGGTCTTTGGGTTCGCACAGAAGAACCTGGGAGGCTGCATAATACATGGGAGCTATTGGTAAGAGGTTAGGAGGAGATCTAGATTGCTCCATGTGCATGTTAGCCCTATTTCTTGATGTTTTTCTGAAGTCAGGTTGTGCCTTCAAGCAAAACTTGAAGGTTTCTTGAGTTTGATGTGGGATTTATTTATTTATATTTTCCTAGTAATTTAAACTCTGCTGTATGTGCATAACATTTTTACAGCCTAGTATTGATGCTCTGTCAGCTGCAGTGGTGGCTGTGCAAGTCTGCAAGTGTCATTAGAGAGAACAGTTCAACCTTCAACACTGAAATTGCACAGATTTTTTATTTTTTCCTGTTTGGTGATATGGGATTTTAAAATTCTTTTGTTGGAATGGAGGAGCAATACAATGTGACCTGCTTTTGTGCTTATTAAGTGTCCTACTAACATAAATTAATTAATTTCCCTGTTGCTTCTGCAGGTGCATGCTAATATCCCAGCACTGCTAGAAAACACCCTGTTCTACATAATTTTACTGGAACAATTCAACTTGGCTTACTGACAAGCAGGAGCAGTGAAGCTGCGGTGTAGGGACTAGCAGCACAGGAACTACATCTGTAGTTGTGGACTTGTTCTAACTCTTAACAGCCTCAGAACTTTGCAGCTGATGTGCTTCTAGTATAGCAGGTGTAGGCTGGGCCACTAGTCCAGCTGGGCCAGGCCTAGGACATGCATTAACAGCTGCTGGGCCGCTCACCTCTTTGATGCCAGCATTTCTGCATCCCACGGGCTGCAGCAAGTGTTTTCTTCCATTGCTGCAAGGTTGCTTTCCCCATTAATAACTTTGGTGCACAGCCTGGAGCTGGACTGGTTGTGTCTGTGCTGCTGGAGCCAGGTGGAACCCCTCCTCACCAGGACCAGTGATGGTAGGTGAAAGCAAGGACCCAGGTACTCTGCCTGCCCTGCTGGGATCGGGGGAAAACCTCATTTTACGAGTATTTATTTTTCCCCTCTCTCTTCCCGATGTTTGGATTACGTGAAGTGTTTGAACAGTGAAATAAAAGGGATGTTACTTTTGGTCATGCTGGGTGAATGTGAGGTATGGGCCTGCATGTGCATGAGGTGATGGCTGGTCCAGGCTGTGACCTGAGGGGTTGGGAGGGATGGCAGGGCCAGTGGGTGAGGATCTGTGCCAGGCTGCTTGGGAAGGCTTAATCCTGCTTAGGAAGGCCTAATCCTGCTTCTTGCCATTCACAGGTATTTATGGTGCAAGACTGAGGTTGCCATTGGCTCCTGACACCTCTCCCCCCCAGAGCTTTGCGTCTCATGAGGGCCATGAAAGGAGCCTGCACCCTCTGGGTGGCTGTGGCACAGGTAGAGCCACCAACCCATCTGCTGCAGCTTAGTTATATCCCTTGCCCATGTTGTCTTGAGAAGCACCACTGCCTCTTCATACTGCTCTCTACTCGTGGGTCACGGGGAGCAGCGATGTTACTTGTTGCCCTTGTCCAGTATGTCTTGCGCTGATCTGTGCCTAGTCCCATATGGGTGTGCAGCTGGGTCTCTGGTCACACCAGGTGGGCGTGAGCGGCCATCTCTGGTATGCTGCTGGCCCCTGTCTGGGCATGGGGGTGTCCTGGTTTAAGTGAGAACAGAACTAATTCTGTTCAGTGATTTTACTTTTCAGCTCAGTTCTTCTAAGTAACTGCAGTGTCTGAAGTCAGCAGCCTGTTCTCCCAGGCAGTGTCTGCTGCTGGCAGTGATAACACCCCATGGTCAGAGCCAGGGGTTGTTGTGCAGACCAAGGCCACTGCTGGATTTTGTGTACCATGTTGGGGGGTGCAGGAAAGTGAAAGGCTGCACCTGCAGGGAGGAGCAGACAGGGCAGGTGACCCCAAACTGACCAGTGAGGTATTCCAGCCCATATACGTCTTACTTGGTGTTAAGCAGAGGGATTTGGAGGAACTATAGCTTGATTGTTTGCTTGCTTGCTCGCTCTCTTTCTCTCTGGGAGCTTCCAGGCTCTTCTCCCCTCTTGGCCTGCTTTGCCAGCTTTGCTCGGCTTGGCTCTGGTCCTCTTTGGGTTCCTTCCTCAGAGCATCCCAGGAGGACTCTGTTCTGCCTTCCATCCCAGTCTGTGTGTTCCTGAATCCAGTACCGGAATCCAGCTCCTAACACAGCTCCTGTCTGCTGTGGGGCCCAGTCTGGGACTCCCTGGTGCCTGCTCCACAGTACCAGTGGTGACAGTGATGTAGTTACCATCAGGAGGGTTGGGTTCCATACTGGCTTTGTATATATTTGTACATATTCTATTTCTATTATTATTATTTCCATTTTCATTCAAGCTGTTGTAGTTTCCTTTTCTAATTGCTCAGTCTCCCTTATTCCCTTTCTCTGCCCCTTTGGGGAGGGAAGGGGGTTAAGAGAGACCATCTGTTATAGGTCTAAGAGGCTGCCCTGACCCTAAACCATGACAGGGGGCTACAGCTGACTGCACTAGGGTGCCATCAGCAGTGATCCCCCCCAGCCTCTCTTCTGGCAGCAATCTGATACCTTCTGTTGGGGGGTCATGTTTACTGCTTGCCATTTGTGAATTTTCTATTTCAGGCAGCCGTGGGCAAGCCCAGTCATGTAGGGTGTGAATGAACTTGGCTGATATGGTCAATACACTTTGAGGAAGTAATTAGTGTCAACTGATGTTGCTATGTTGACTTTACTAAGTTTGTGCTGATATGCTGATGCACTAATACCTACAGAAGACGAGGGAATATATAACCTCGTTTACCTTTTCTAGGCTCAGCAGTGTTATACTTAGCCATGTTTTCAGACATGGAAAGTGGCAGAGTCAAAAGACTTTTATACAGGGAAAAAAACGCTGTTTAAGTTCTTGGAAGTGAGTCCTGGGATCACAGGATCATGGAATGGTTTGGCTTGGAACGGATCTTCAAAGATCATCTAGAGCAACCCATCTGTGATGGGCAGGGACAGCTTTCACTAGATCAGGTTCCTCAAAGCCCCATCCAGCCTGACTTTGAACACTCCCAGGGATAAGGCATCTAAAACTTCTCTGGACATCTTGTACCTGTCCCTCACCCCCCTCATAGTAATAAATGTCCTCCTTCTGACCCATCTAAATCTACCCTCTTTCAGTTGTCCTGTCACTACATGTCTTGGTAATAAGTCTCTCTCCATCTTGCTTCTAAGGCCCCCTTATGTGTTGAAAGGCCCCTATAAGCTCTCCCTGGATTCTGATCTTCAGGCTGAACAACCCGCCTCTCAGCCGGTGTTCCTAGGAAAGGAAGTAATCTCGCAGTTGAGAGGCAGCCTTCAGTAAGCCAGATCCCCTCCATGCTGTGCTCTGGGTTAGCTCACCAGCTGAAATCCCCTGGCTGCTGCAAGTATTCCACGTGTTTGAACTCCTGAACTCCCTCCCCTTCCCAAACAGTGATTGCACAGGCCTTGGAGAAACACGGCTGTAAGTACACAGGTCTGAAGTACATGACATACACAATCAAAGTACACAAGTTCAGGTCTGTGTGGCACCTTGTGGGGTTTTGTGGTTGGTTCATTTTTTTCCTGTGTTATGCCTGTGTGTTCACCTCAATGCTGTGCTGCTACTATGCTGAACTAATTTGATAAGATGAATTTATGCAAGTCAGAGAAAATTAAGAGGTGAAGCACCTGTCAGAGGAAGACCCACATGCTAAAGTTTTACATGTATAAATATCAGCTGCATAGGAAGATTAGGCAATGTATTAGTCATTGAAGTCCAAATAGTTTGCTGCTGTTGTTGACATAATTGGTTTCTACAGATTTGTATAACCTCCACTTGAATTCTTTTAAATGTGCTGCAGTGCCAGAGTTGCATGTTGTAAAAATCCCAGGTGGTAACTGTGTGACCATCCCACAACCACTGACATCTAGCAACGTGCAGAGGAGGTAAATTGCTGATTCTTGGGTGTTTGTTACTGACATGTAGAATTTCAAAGAACTGGCAAACGTGGCTCATATTAACTGCAGTGTTTTAAATTCTAAGTATTTTATTTAGATGAAACAAAAGTGTGATTAGTTTGTTTGGGGGCTGCATTCTAGAGCTATAGCACAGCCTGAGAGATCATTTCAAGCTCAGGTAATTTCTCTGTTTATGGATACATCTAATTGTATGAACAGCTAATCTAGGTTAGACAGTGTGCTAGCTAAGAACTTTAACTTAATTTATGCTTTATATTTTTTGCAAAGGTAACACTCGCCAAGTTTGGTCGACATTCGTTTCCTGAACATTGTAGAGCATGAATAATATATCGCTTTAATCTGCAACATCACAATTTATTGGCTTAAATTGTTCCTAGCAGCAGGTGAAATACTATTTCACTAGTTCAGTTTAAAGAAGCAATTTTAGAAATGCAGCTTTTCTTTTGGATCAGTATAGTACCATGAAATAAAACAAGTGTATTCCTGGTTCAAGAGTTTAAATTTCACTGAAAGGAGCTTTCTAGAGCTTTTCTAATTCCATAGGCACAAAGTAATTGAAGAGAGCAGTCCATATACGTTGTATAGAAAAACACCATTTACAAAATTAAAATCATCAACAAATAGAGGTGTAGAAAAATCTACAGGTTTTATTTATGGTACAGGGAGGATGGAATGTAATTATAAAAGCCAAGATGCACCCAAAGCAGAAGTGAGGTGAACTCTATAAAAGTCTCTTCAATTTCAGTTGTAAGCATTCAGGTTTATAATCAGACTGTGCCAATAGGAAGTTTGCAGTTGATCTGTCCCTGCCTTGCAGTGGTGACAGACAACTTTGGGCTAAATTGCTCCTTTCTACACAGGGAGAGAGCTGGCCATTCTGGACACTTACCAAGCCTGGCATGCATTAGCCTGGTTCTCCATGGAAAAAAGATGGTGCCAAATAAGTGTCTTGCTTCCTTCCCCTTTGCTTTTGCAAGGATGGCTTTGTACAAGTTGGGATGGTGGTAATCTTGTTGCCATGTGTCCTCAGCTGCCAGGACAGCATGCTTTCAGCTGGACAGCTGGCAGGTCTGGAAGTTCTCGGTTTAAAAGTCACACGGCATCAAGCAATCCACTCTCCTGCAAAACCTACCCTATGTGCAATAGCTGCTCCAACAGTCCCTGGTTAAAACCCGCTTGTGATGAGTGGCTTGTTTTCAGAGGGGAAAAGCTGCAATGCAAAATCCATTCAGTACTACTGCTGTGTGGGCAGTGTGACACTGATGAATATCTGCAACACACTAAAGCAAGAGACGTTTGTAGTCATCCTTTGGCCTAGGGTATGTCAAAAAAAACCCCACCTCACCAAGCTTGTAAAATAAAATGCTGATCTTAATCATAAAGTCTCCTAATCAGAAGAGAAAGAGTTGCATTGAGTGGTCACTATTTTTGGGAGGCCTGTGGGCTCCTCTGCTATTGGCAGCGGTTAAGTGCTAAAGCAGGGTGAGGCTTGGAAAAAAAAAAAACCACAATAAAAAAGTGCTGGTTGGGGTTGTGTTTGAAATGCTGAAGCATAAAAAAACTAAAGCCAAAGTTAAGTTTCGGTGCTGGACAAAAGCACTCTCCAGAGTATATTTTCAGTACTTTGCAAGGATTTAGTACTTTGATCACCCTGCATTAATTTATGGAATTGCAGCTGTTAGTATTCACTGTTGTGACAAATACAGTAAATAGAAAAGATACATAATGCTCTCTTAAAGTAAATATAGTGTATCTGACCAAGGCAACCATTTATTATTGAAACCTTTTTTGTTGTTCCAAAGCTGTAAATATTTGTATCATTTGGCAAATGACAATGTTAGACTAGCAAAAAATGTTTATAGGCTGTAGAGTAGAACACAGCACTAGCTCTGTGTGTTAGACTTAATTTGTGTTGCACTTAATTTTCCTTTACAGACACTTTTAAAAATTAATTTTCCATTCAGCTTTTGAGGTAATAAGTTAAAAAAGCACCAACATGATTTTTTTCAAATAGAAGGTTTCACTGTATTAGAACTACATGATAAGCAAGTTCCTTATACTGTGAAAGACTTCTATAAATTTTTCATACAGACTTGACATCTGCTGATATGGCTTCGGATGAGTCCTGCCTTCAGTGTATCTGGTATGGGCTTGCTTTGGAAGGGCTGGTCAATCGTAGTGAGCCAGAAGCTGTATTTATTTGCAAAGTAGTGACAGGTTCCACGTGCACCCTTGCATTCGATGAAAGGAGTCGCTCTGAAATCCTCCAGGCAGCTCCCAGGAGAAACCAGTGACTGTCCTCCACCTTCATCACCAGCAGCAGTGTGCTAAATGAGACAAGGAGGACAGTGTTCAGAGTACAACCTCAGGCAATGCTCTCAGAAACTTACATGTGGGAAAAGAGAAAGCCCACTGGAATTGTTCCCAACACTTATCTCCAGAGCAGACTGTTGGCACATCTGCAACTATGTAAGGCTTAAGGGTTTGGCCCTGCTTTCGCTATACAGAGGAACTAGCTCATGTTGATGCCCCTTCATAACCTTCTGACAAACATCTTTTTTTTTTACAGTTAAGATTTTCACTGTTGGAAATCTTAGAATTGGAGAATCATTTGGGTGGGAAGGGCCCCCTGGAGGACGCTTCAGCCAGTCCCCTGCGCAAAGCAGGGCTGACTCCAAAGTGCTTTTGATTGCTCCAGGGCACTGCTGAGTTGTTAATACCTCCAAGGATGGAGTTTCCACAACCTCTCTGGGCAACCTTTTCCTTTTTTTGATTACCCTTGCTGAGAACTTTTCACCATATATCTTACTTGAATTTCTTAAAGTCTGTCGTAGTCTGCATTGCACCTCAGGAGCACTGTGCAAACAAAATAAGCTTCTACAGAAGTAACTAGTTGTCTCTAAGGGATAGTCTTTGACAGCAAATTACACCAAAATCATGCATCTTTACACCACTGAACTATTACCTTTGACACATATTGTGGTAATGAACTCAATGTTACTTTTCTTCTGTCAAAGGCATCACTAACACAACAGGCATTTCCTCTCTCCCTTTAAGAGCTGCACAGCTACATTTTTAGGCTGGTTAATTTTCTGTTAAAAACGGAAGGAATTTGCAATGTAAAAGAAAGCAGATGGAAAATAAAGTTGCTGAATAGTTTTGTAAATGTAGGGAGAAATCTGGGCACATCCAATATGTTTATCTGCCTGTGTTTTAATAAACACCATGCTAGAGATGTGCAAGCTGTAACTGGCTTGGCCCACACGAGAGACCCACAGTGTTCATATAAATCAGGAAGAGAAGCTGCCACCTTTTAACAGGGTGAAGAACTCAAGATCTCTGGCTGGTGGTACGTGTTGCTGAGGTTTAGATAGCTTTTTGATAAAAAAAAAAGCCAACCAACCAACTAAACAACAAAAGAACAACTCCCTTCTCCTCAACTCCCCCCCACAAATCCCAAAGCTGCAGCCCGCCAGCTGTCCTACAAATCTGCAAGATTTGCTAAGCTATGAAGTTCAGGAGCAAATCTGTATCATCCCTCTACACGAACCAAGTTGGTAAGGAGCAGCACAATCTATTAATAGCTTTAAGATCTTTGCAGTTGGAGCTGGAAAACAGTAAAAAACTGCACAGGCTGTTTGAGCCCTGGCTTGGGATGGGCCCCGTTTGACAGCCTCAGGATGAGCACTGTGTACAAGCTTCACCCCTATGTCTATAATAGCTGCTTTTGACTTGGCCATGGCCTTCTAACCTTCTGCAACACTTAGTCCACTCTACCTTTATAGGATGCATGACAGTGGAGTGCCCCTTGGAATCTTACTGTCTTCTACAGCTGTTTGGGCAGGAGTCTGTGAAGACCACTTTTGTGATTGTACCTTACTCAAGGGAAGAATGTGACAAATTTAAGCCAAGGACCTAAACCAACCTGTACTCCAAGATAACCACAAGTGTGCTGTACTTTTTCCATAGTTGCCCAAGATGCAAAAATGTGCACATCAACCACTTCATTTGCTCCAAATGCAAGTTGGGAAAAATGTGAACTCTTCTCACTGTTTGTTCCTTGCTGCTGGCAGACTTTGTCCTGGCAAAAGGTTCTTGCTAAGGTGACAACTTTGCTCTTAACAATGTTCAGTGTTTACACAAGACTTTGCAAACATTTAATTAATCCTTGGAATTCCTGTGAAGTAACTATGATATTGGTATCAGGGCTTTTTATAGAAGCAAAAGAAAGGTCAAACGTAGGGCTGGCAAAAAAAATTGACCTCCCTTCTCAAACCGTTTTGGTTCTTTTTCTGTAACTAAATGAAAAATTTCAGATTTCCCTTAATATTATTTTCTTAAAAAAATGTAAGTTTTTGCCTTTTGACAAACAAATGGTTTGTGTTGACTAGTATTTTTCTATGATGTTTTCTGCCTGAGAAATCTTATTCCCCCCCCCAATCCCATTTACTTCAGCATTCAGTCCCATGAGTTAATAAAATGGGCATACTGTTGCAGGTTTTGACTCATATAGATCAGGCCTGTCAGATCATTCACTAACACAGTCACTAGCTGCTTTTTGCCATGTTAAGCCCTCCAGGGCTTACATGATCGCTCTGTAAAACCTTGCAAGAAAAGCAGGTTGGCCCCTTCAGTAGGTCTTCCACTGCACACCTAATGCTAAGCTTTTCTGTACCATCCCATTTCCTAATTATAAGATCACAAGATCCAATTGATCCTACAGGCCATGGGAGATACAGTTCAGTTCTTGTTGCCAGCAGAGATAAATGCTTTGTTGGCTACTGTTGCACCTCAGAGCAATTTTGTTAATCCAGCTGTCCCTGTGCTCCTCTCCAAGTACATAAAGCAAGGACTCCAGATTCTATTCTGACAAGAGGCAATTTTCTCTGCAATTCACAGAAATTTTGTTTCTCCTCTTCGGCTTCCTAGAGACTAGTTTTGTAGCTCCCCAGTATGATGCATGATTTTGACGTTGCTGGCTGTAAAACAGAGCAGCCTTCCTGGGATCTAAACATCAAACTTAAAACCCAGCACCAAACAAAATGTGACATTGGAGAACAAATACCATAAGGAAGGAGTATCCGATCCACAAACTGCGCCAGCCTTCAGGGCAGTGAGGAATAGAAGCTTCTTGGCTATGGACAGCAATTGCCACAGCTGGGGCCTCACAAACGGAGCAGCGGCTGATGTATGGCTTAATGTCATCTTCTGCCACAGGCATCATTGGAAGAGGTGCTGTAGTTGAGAGCCAGTAGGATTTATCATTTCGACTTGCATAATAACAAATATCCCCAGGGTTACAGTAGAGGAATGGCATTGTACTAAAACGAGCCAAACATGAGCCAGCCAGCCCTGTTAAAACAGAAAAAAGAAATGATGGCAATCATTCTCACAGGAGACAACGCACATTTTCAGTTTCCTGCTCCTTCCCAAGCACATGTCAGTCAAAGCCTGAGGTCCAGAATGTTTCCCTGGCTTTACAGGTCCCCCTGAACAACACTAATGACTTACAGGAGCTCCCTCAGGGGCGCTCTGTGCAGACATAAGAGTTTTTGTCTTCTCATTCCTAAGCCTGTTTGCTGAAGTCCCAGCATTCTCTAAATTCATTCTCTCTCTTTTTCTGACAGAGAGATGGAATTGGGGCTGCTGCCAGCCTAGATTGCTGCACGTACCTAGATCCTGGTTGTGTGCTTTCTCTTGTCCTTCAAAGTACAGCAGGCTGTATCCACTCCAGAGTTTGTTCATGCCAACTGGGCACATAGGCTCTTGATCGGACTGGCTGTGCTTCACCAGCAGGTAGCCCATGCTGACGCTGCGACCCGGCATGCCTGGTAGCCCAGGGCTACCAGGGCGGCCTGGCTGACCTTAGAAGAGGTGGGGAAAAGAAAGAATACAGCTTAGTTTGTGCTATCACAAGTGCTCTGATGCTAGCTGATACTCAAGTTGGTGAAAAAAGCTCAACTGCACAATGCTGCTTCTTGTGGGAAGTTATTGTTAAAAGAGCTGTAGTTGTAGGATTATAGCAGTTGCTTTTGAAGTGCTGGATGTAGCTCCTTGGTTTCCAAGATGATGCATTTCATTGTTGGAGCCAGGGAAAGTCACATGCAAAGTTCTAATGATTTCTGAGCATACTTTGTACAATACAGATGAGCATATTTTTCCTTTGAAATATTTTCTTGGTCCATGATTAAGCAATGGCTTTTGAATTGTTTGCATTTGCTTCGTACAGTTGAAACTATGTTCTGCAAATACCTTTTTCTCTGTGTACTTAGCTAATTAAGATAGTAATCATTCAGCTCCTTGACTGAATAAGGACACAGGTATTTCTTTTACAAATACACTCCCTTAAACAGCATCTATCCAAGTATCACCTACCCAACCATTCATTTCCATGAAAATAACTGTTAGTAAAACACTAGGCTGAAATATTTCAGAGAAAACCAATATAAAAATACACTCGGATCAAAACAAACTCAGTCACAAGTGGACTGACATTGACACCTGTCAAAACTTATTCTGAAAATATTGCTTTAAGATAACTGTGTTTAAAGTTAGTCATCCCTTGTGAAGACAGAAACTTTCTCCTCCCATCCTCCCCATCCAGTGATGTAGTAACTACAGAACAGTTTATGGCAGTTAAATGGGGAAAAGGGAAGAAGTGCTGTTTGACATCTCTTACCTTCAAATCCCACCGGACCCTGAAACCCTGCTGCTCCTTGTTCACCTCTGGAGCCAGGAGGAGCTGGAATGCCACCTCTGCCCTGGAGTCCTGGCTCTCCAGGCGAGCCTCTGAAACCTTGCACCAACAACGCTTATAAGCACAGTGACTGTAGAGATCTCGACATGCTACTCCACTTCGTTAACATGTGCTTTACTTGCATGTTTGGCCCCATCTGCCAGGTTTACTAATTTACACTAAAGGCAAGATCCTACAGTTCTTCCTCAGGCCAAGAGCACTGACTTCAGGGGAAAAGATTGCTGGTATCAAGACTACATGAGCTCCACAACCCTAGTCTTTCAGTCTTGCTAGCACCACCCATCTCTGATAAGGCTGGTAGCAAGAGGTACACTGCATCGGGTCCCCACAGCTCGAACGCTACATTGCCCGGGTTGACAACACACCCACAAGGACATGCACATTTCCACCAAAGATGCTCAGTTGTGATTGAGATCCATATCTGATGTTGCTTTGGCTATGTGAGTGTTGTTGAAATGTTCTCCTGTTTTATGTATGTTCTGAATGCTAGGAGGAGGATGAAAGCCGAGCCCTAGCTTTGAAAGACCCAAATTTGACTCCCTTTTCTGACTTAGAGAATTTCAACTAGAAGAGAGCCAAAGCAGTGCTCCTGTGGCCTCACTCTGCTAAGGTGAATGGAGCTTTCACTATGAGTGTGTGATTCCTACCTGGATCGCCTGGTGGGCCCTGAGGTCCTGTATCTCCTGGGCTTCCTTGAGGTCCTATATTTCCACGGAGACCTGGTGAACCCTGCTCAGCAACCAGCCTTGGAGGAAGAGGGGGCAGCCCAGGAGAGCCTGGAGGGCCCTGAAAGCCTGTGATAGAAGCAAGATGAGATATTTTGATTAAAATAAACTCCATATTTTCTTTAATGTACTTTTATCCACAGATCTGTTGTTGTTACTTGGCTGCATATGTGAGAAAGGGACCGTGTTCTGCAACTCTCCACCTTGGGTATAGCAGCTGTATTTATTGTATCAGGGGAATGTGTGTGAGTATGGGGATTCTCTTCTCTTGAACAGCACACAGATAAGCAGACAGAAATGAGTGATGCTCTTGCTTCCCTGAAGCTGGAAAGTTCCCCCCCAAACAGTCAACAGCTCTCTGAAGTGCAGCACCATTTTTTGGCAGGCTTCAGGAGACACAAATACATGATGGTATAGATGGATTGAAGGACCTTAAAGATATTTCTAAATATTCAGTGTATCTACTCTGGATGATTAGTTTAGATAGGAATTCTTTTTTCTAACCCCAAAAGTGGCTCTGATTTTGGAGCTGGCACTACACACAAAATAAATTCGTAACGGCAAAAAGTTGACTACCCGTGTTAAATTCAGGTATCTGTCCTCTGGAATTCACAAAGAGTCTTGCAGGTTGGAGAGGACTCAGGAGGCCATCTAGTTCAGTCTCCTGCTCAGAGCAGGGCCAGTTAGATAGCTCTGCGGAGCTGCACAGTGAACAGTTTAGCAAGGAGTCATGCATCTGACTGCACTTACCAGTTAGTCCTCTGTCCCCCTTGGGTCCGATAGGTCCCAAATCACCTGGAAATCCTACTGTGCCCATAAAGCCGATGACACCTTGTTCACCCTTACGACCTTTAATGCAAAATGACAGGCAGCATTATTGCATTTCAACATGGATAAGTGAGAGCAGAACTCATGTTTTTAAAGTTGCTACAGCGTAGGAGGTTCCCTTGCCCTGGGCCAAGATCAGCACTTTCCATCCTTACCTTTTGGTCCAGGGTATCCAGGAACTCCAGGTCTTCCTGATAGTCCAGGATCACCTCTGCTTCCTTTTTGGCCAGTTTCTCCACTCACACCTGCTTGTCCGCTTTCTCCTTTGCTTCCTGGTGGAGCCGGTATTCCCGGCTGTCCCTGTAGGCCTGGATAGCCTGTTTAGAGCACACAGAGATTGTAATCTGTTTATACTTAAGACCCGGGCACATGGGAAAATAACAGTTCTATCTAATTGTATCCCATCAGGTTTTATTTCCGTAATTTAAGCAGGGAGCTAATGCTTAGCTCCCCAGTGGACTTATTGACCACTCCTGCTCCTGCTCTCTCAGTCTGGCGTACCCTTCTGCTGTGGTGGGACAGGAATTAGAGCATGAGGCTCCCGCAAAGCATGGTGTCATCTCACGCAAGATTTCAGTAGAAGTGGGGTGTGTCCTGAGAGACAGCCTTCAGTGAGCTATTCCTTCACGAGGTGCATCCCTGCTTCATCCTAAATTCTCCAAGTAACTAGAGAGAAATCAGAGAGCAGCCAGTACCTGACTCAGTGCCAGGTGGTAAACAAGCCAAGGACTTACTGTTCCGTGTATCTTCGTGCTTCAGCTGAACATCTGGCTACAAATAACTGCTTCAGGCTGTCTTGGGAATTATGGGAACAGCTGCTTTTTTCCAGAGTTACACACTGCCTGAAGCTAAACCTGGCAGATTTCTCTTCATTTACCTCTGCTGCCTAAGAAGAAACTCGAACCTTGTTTCCAGGGATGGAGGGACTTACTAACTAGGGGTTTGAGTGAGGCATCTCCTGTGCTGCCTGTTGAAGGTGGATCACACACTGATACAAACGCAAGATGCACGTGGCGAAGTACGAGCGAGCCCTGCCTGTCTCACCGTACTGGCTGGGAGATGGTGTTCCTGTTCCCACTCTCCTGACTGCTTCTATTTTTATTTTTTAATCCACTGACTGCCTGAGGAGTGGGAATCAGTATGCAAAGTTACGCCAACTAATGTTCTCTTTCCATTTGGAAACCCATTTTTTTTGTTGGTTTTCATCAGGTTTGCCTGTTGTTTTTGCCAAGTCTACATAAAAATTTCCATGCACCGTATGAAGATGATGGACACCTGCAACTTCTTCTACAAGCTTTTCACAGTGGCACTCCAGTCTGAAAATGACTGAGCAGTTCAATAAGCAAGAGGTGTATCAGCCTCTAAATATAAAGAGAGACACAGAGTGGCTCTTTGATATATGTGAGGGAGGCTCATAGCATGGACTTTTAAGAGAGAAGAGCTAATGCTTCCCCGTGTAACTTAGTTTGCATGGCAATTTCACATAGGAAAATTCTGTAAATGATTAAGAAAACATTCTGTAAACTTCTAAGTCTGCCAGAGAACTCAGATTTTAAAGCAGTAAATTAGCATAATGCTTCTGAAAGTTGTTAAAGACAATTCTGGATGATTAAATCTGTTATTTGCATGAAAATCAAATCTTTCTGCCAGGTCAACCTGGAGGAACGGCCTTTGCTTTCGAGAAGTCTGTCCCTATTACCTTACGTACTCTTAGTTTATTACCTTATGTACTCTTAGTTCTGCCCAACAATTATTCATGTGCTTTAGTGTTTAATAGGGATATTTTACTGCAACAAGACAGAAATAACAATGACTGCTGTTGCTAACCCAGTACTTAATCTTCTATTGTTGTCTGAGGGGAACAAGGCATGAATTACCTGGCACTCCATCTAGACCTGGAGAGCCTCTATCACCAGGATATCCTGATATATTTGAAATCCCAGGAGGCCCTGGAAATCCATCCTGCCCAGGGATGCCAAAGGGTCCTTGGAGTCCTGACAAGAAGAGAAGAAATAATAAGTGCAGCAAGAAAAATGCACAACTGCAATTGTAAGGACTCACCTTAGCCTAAGTATAAAGAATGGTATTTTCAAAATGGAAAACACCTGCAGCTCCCACTGATTTTTATTTATTCAGATGATGTTGTGGAGATTTTTCTTTAAAGAAGCAATGACTAGTTCTGTGCCAAAGTGCTCCGGATAGTTAATTACAGCTCACTATGTGGAATGCTAATAATCTTGGGTCTGACAGGTAATGATAGGAAATACTCAAAATATCCTAGGTGGATTGAAGCAGACAAGACAGCATCTTTTGTTCTTGTGTGTCCTGTGGAATCAAGGGTCACAGACAGGGTTTTTTTTGAGGTCAGTTAAAACTAAAAGTTTGAATCCAAGAAGTTCTCTATAGGTGAAGAGTGTGAAGTGATCAAAAATCTGGCCCACCAGATTTTTCTTTTAAGTAGATCCAAGTTGTCAGAAAGCCATAAATACCCTTTTGTTTATCCATTAAAAAAAAAAAAAAAAAAAAAAAAAATTCTGCAAAAGAAACATGAATCAGGTAAGTTGTTTCTTCCAGGGCTTGACAATAAATCTCTAAATGGTGTTTATGATGGCACGGCATGTTAGCAGCAGCAAAGAGTAACACAGAAGAATAGAAATGAGCCATTGAACCAAGCAGACAAAAGTAGCAAGGTTTTAGATCTATGCCAGTCCCTAATCCTTTCAGAGCCAAATTTTTTAAATTTCTTTTGTTTAAGAAAGGCTCTGTGATTAGTTGATTCATCTGAAACATGAGTCTGGTGGCTCCCTGATGGAAGAAGAGCTGGTGATGGACCATGCTGAGGTAAGGGCAGCCTGCTACAGTAAGGTGGGTTTGAGCTGGAAGGCTGCACACTGACATTGCAGGGGGGGTGATGGTACAAGCAAAGCACAATGCACAGGAATAAAGCCCAGGAGGGTTTGGCAGGACAATCGGGAAGGGAAGGGGCCATAGTTTGTGTAACCGGAGCCTCATTAAAAATATTTTGGGATATGATGTCTAAGAGCAGTCTCTGGCATTTACATCGTGCTGAGCTCAGTGGGTGCTACAAGCTGCTGCTACCATGGGGAAGGACCCAGGCTGCCCTGGAGGGGCTGGCTTGTCCATCACTGGGCAACACACGTCACTTTTTCTGAGCAAGGGCTGGTTGAGCTGCAGCACTGACTCCATATAGTGACCTTCCCCACATCAGGAGCTCTTCTATACAACTGCCTACACTATACTGAATTTTGTGATACCTGTGACACCCACAGCTGAAACAAATAATAAGTAGATCCCATTCTCTGGAATACAAACCTGGAACACCTCTGTCTCCTTTCTGACCCGGAGGTCCTTGGCTGCCTTCCACTCTGCTCGGCTCTCCTGGTTCCCCCTTGTCACCCACTGAACCTGGGAGACCTGCAGAGCCATAGCCATCTGGACCTGTTATGGAATTGTTCGAAGTTAAGAGAAAAGCTGAACTGTTTCCACATGTAACACTGCACCATCACGCTAACGTATATGAATAGAGCGTCTGGATTTACCAAATACATGAGTCTGTAATGGCTCATTAAAAAAATGGCTCGTAATGCCAAAAAAAAAGGCCTTGAGGCTTTAACTTCTAAGAGGAAAGAAGTTATGATTTGAAGCTGTGTCCTAATCCATCTTTGTGGCAGCACAAGGCGTATGAAGTTGTTTGCCACAGCCTACAATAACGAAGCAAGTTCCACACTGAGTTTTGGATGAGAGAGTTAAAAAAGTCACATTGTAAAGATCTCACTGACCAGATCTGCAGCCAACACAATATCGTGCCTATGACCAAGCAGAATATCACTTACCTGGTGATCCTGGTAAGCCCTTAATGCCTGGTAAACCATGCAGTCCACTGATTCCTCTTAAGCCAGGCAAGCCTATTTTAAAATTACATTCATGATTATCATAATAGTTTCTATGAGTCTGTACATATTCCTATGCAAAAAAAAAAAAAATCAAATGCTTGAATAAAATGCTCTTCTATGGTGAAATCTTGTGTATTATATGCAAATTAATTCATTACAATTACAGTACACCACGGTTTTGTGATTGGCAAATTCTGTTATTATCCAATCAACTCACAATGAGAATTTTTTTTTTTTAATCTCTGATCTGTCTGGTAGCATGCCATTAGTTCCAGTCTTGCTGCCACAATTGTGTTAATAACCATTTAGTTTTCCAAAATCCTCAAACCAAGACAATTATGGCATAATTGTAGGCTCTAAATCTGATTATAATGAAACTCTCTTCAGGAGAAATTCCCTCTGTGTCACTTAAAAAAACCCAAACAACAAAATCCTAACAAAATGTCTAATAGCTGATGCTGCTGTTGCAGTTAAAATTTATCCCCTCTATTTGTACCCACCAAAGTGTTAAGGATGATGTTAAAGCTAGGCAGGTAGCTCTAATTAATGGCCAGAGCTCTGGAAGACAACTCAACCTTCACAAAATCAAGTGTCTGTCTCTCTCTTCACTGTCTATAAAAGCAGCCTTCATAGCCATATGAGCTTAGATTCAGAGAGGTGAATATAGCTAAAAGCAGGTCTATTTCTGGCTGTACCATAGAAAAAAATCTGCTTGCTTAATATATTAGGGAAATAGGTTGCAGCCATTGAGATTCTGTATCCTGTGATACAAACAGCTTCATTTTAAACTGTCACCTGTGTTTTGACAGCAGAATTCTGTCTGAGCCATGAGTCATTTATCCTTAAAACCAGGCACTGGATCAGTTCACTGTTTTGGATGATTATGGAGGACAAATATATTGTTTGCTATCTAATGCCACATTATAGTATTCTAATACTGTCACTACGCTTGCTGCATTTGAAATATATTATTGGTTTGGGTATTTTTTCTTCTTCCAAGCTGTCATGAAAAATGAAAATGGTTCCTGAAAGCTGCATTCCTGGTTGAGGGAGGTCATCAACAGTTAAAGTGAGCTCAGTAAGCAACAGTCCTTCAGAAGCCATAAATCAGAAAGCAACCATGTGGGTCTTTGCTAATGCACCTGGACTTTATGAGGAATAAGTGTTTACTAGAGGGAACTCTGCCACTCTTAACTGCAAAAAGCTCCCCTTTCTCCTCCTTCGCCCCACAGGAATGACAGCGAGTGCTCACACCAAATGACAGAATAGCTGGAGCTGTATGAATACCTGCTTGTCCTGGTAAGCCGGGCCAGCCGGGAGTTCCCTTTTCACCTGGAAATCCAGGTGTCCCAGGGGTTCCTTGCTGCCCTGGAGGGCCGACCAGTCCTGGCAAACCTGCACGACAACAATGAATTACTGCTCATGAGTGTCCTTGAAACCAATAGCCCAAAACACGGACTTGTGCTACCTTCATTCTCCCAGGTAGGAAAATCAGGGCTCCTAATATAGTATGACATGTACTGCTCATCCAAGTGGAAGAAAACTAGAGGGCAAAGGTAGGAGAGGCAGGGTATAACAGAACAATTCATCACAAGTGTTGGGTTTCTGCCAACCTCAGAAATAACAGTTAAATTATTAAATAATAATAAAAATGGTACTTTTACTTCTATTGCTAGTTACAGTAAGTCATTTCATTTATGTGCACCTCAGTTTCCCCTTCTGCTCCATCTGTTCTGCCTTTCCAATGGGAAAGCTGATCGGACAAGGACTGTTTCACAGTGAGGTACCTACTAAAACAGCTCCAGTTTTGGCCGGCGTTTCTACACCCTGTAATTATATGAGAAATGTGGAGCAACTGTTCCAAAAGAGCATTTTCATGATCCTCCTGCAGGAAGACACGTTCTTAAACCCTGAGTTTATGATCCAGTCAGAGCTGAACCTGACTCCGGTTCCCCAGTGCTCTGGCACAGCTTGCCAACAAGGCTGTCTCAAAGGCTCTGCTCTGGAATAACTGGGTCCTGGGGGATATTAACTTCATTTACAGCAGAAAAGAGCACTGAAAAGCCCACCTCCTTGTGGCATTGAGACAACCCTAGAATACCTGTGTATGCCAACAATACAACACTTTGACTGGACACATGATCAGTGTAAAAAAGGTAAAATCGGTAGGAAGCAGTTAGGCTTTTGAAATTTTGTCTTAAGTTCTACTATGATTCCATAGCCTTTTCACCGCTCTTTACCAGATTGCAGAATGATCAACAGATTACAAAATGTAGTGACTTTCTTTCAAAGGAAAAAAGGTGTGTTTTTTTTTTTTTTTTCCTCCCCTCTTTCTCAAACAGTTTTATTCTTTGGGGCATTAAAAAGAGTATTTTACCTTCCTGTCCCACAGAACCAGGGACACCCTGTGTGCCCTTGAGGCCTTCAATGCCAGGCATACCAGGATCACCACCTTCACCTTTCTGTCCCGTGCCTCCTCTTGTGCCTGGAAAACCACAAAACCAGTACCTTCTTTTAATGATCTCTACACAATCCTAAGCTAACGCACATAATGTGAAGTTGGCTACCAACTGGGTCCAGGTCTCACCACATAAGGACATTCTTCTAGTCAGGGTGCTTGCATAACCTGAGTGAATAGTTGTCTACAGCATGCTGGCCAAACCATCATTAAATTTGTTTTTGAAAGTACTCCCCAAATTATGTGCAGTATGACACTGACGTTCAAGCGTGCTGCATGTGCAGGGAACTTTTAATTTATTAGCTAACCAACTCAATTCAAAATTGACATGACTATGCTATCCCATCTTCCATAATCATGGCCTGATACTGCTCATTTTATTGCCAATGGCAAAAAAATATACAGAAATGTTTCCTGGGGTTGCATGTGATTGACATTTACTGCACGTTCAGCTGAAGAGGTAAACATAGCACATACTCATTACAATAAAGATAAATCAGGAGCTGTCATGAGAAGACAGGTTTATAAACCACCAAAAGCCCATGATAAGCCCCCCCCCTCCCCCCCGTGAACTTTAGTATGTGAATAGCAATACATCCAGAGCAACTGTGGAATTAATACCTGTTAAGCCAGGCACACCAACTTCTCCTTTAAGGCCTGGCATTCCTGGTAAGTTTATAGTATCTCCCCGCTCACCTGTTCCAAGAGAAAGTGAACACATGAGCAGTAAGGCTTTAGGTTAAAGAGTATTTTCTATTGTTTCAAAGGCATTGCAAATTATGAGGCAAAATTCAGTAATTATTATAAAGTTAAAATTATATATAAAATTATAAAGTTAAAGAGGAATAAATTAAAGAAAGGAAAACATCAAGTCTTTAGAACAGCCTCCCTCCCTGCCAGGGATTGATTTATCCATGGATCGTACACTTTGCATGAAATTGATGGTAGTAACTTTTTCACAGCCTCCCACATCTCCAATATCATTCTGTAAGACTGCACAAAGACTCTAAGACTGAAGAACCCCTAAGACTTCAGAACTTCATGTTCAGCACTTGATGGTAAATGAATACAAAGAGCACTCAGGAGAACAAACTCACCTATTTCACCATGTGAGCCAGGAGTACCAAAAAGGCCTGCAATTCCTGGAATACCCTTTTCTCCCTATCGTAGGATTGAAAACAGGTATCAGTTAATAACAGTGAGGATTTATTCAACCTTCCAAGAAGGACAGTCTGGAAATACTGGGGAAAAAAATAACAAGAAAACAACAAACAAACAAACAAAACCAAAACCAACCAAACCCCCCCCCCCCCCAAAACCCCAACCAAACAACAACAACAAACAACAAAAAAACCCCGCTACTGAATTTACCAATTTTGAGTTTCCATAATAGTTTGTAATTTATAGAGTCATTTGGCTGAAACCAATTAATTCAAAACAGTACAAACCAAGGGACAAGTTATATTTGCAAAGACTTAAGTTTGGTATTGAGGATATCTTACTACACATACATGGTAGTGAGTCCTTGTGCTGGTTTTGGCTGGGGTCTAGAGTTAGGCCTTTTGTAAGAATTTATTTCTTCCAGTGTAACTGATTTTGCAGCCAGTGAATCATGGTGAATTAGCTGAGATTCACTGTTTGATGAGTGACAGTAATTTCTGGCAGCAGTACCACCAGTCCTGGGAGAAAGGGAAGAGTGAGCTGAGCTTTGAGAATAATTTTTACCAACAGCTACAGCAACAGGACCAAGGATCTTGAAGGAACTGCCTGGGTCCTCATTAGTGAAAAGCAGGTGCATGAAATTTGGATATCTCCCAGAGATAAAAGAAAGGACTTTGCTTAATGAATGTTGGAAGGACCAAGCAAAAATACATGATCTATTTATTGTATTTTCATCTTGCACTGTAGCTGTTCAGCACAATTTCAAGGGTTGAAGACCATTCCCTAGAGAAGCTGAATGCCAGCACAAGGACATCTTTATTCCCTCACTGGCATGAACTCACCCGGCTTCCTGTGCTGCCAGGGAATCCTCTGATGCCAGGAGAGCCGGCTGGCCCGGGATACCCTTTCAGACCTGTCAGCCCTTTCGCACCGATGTCGCCTTTTGCACCGGCCACATAGCTGGGATGCCCAGGGGACCCTGGAGTTCCTGTCTTTCCAGGAACACCTGGCATTCCCTTACTACCTGCAGGTGGAGAATTAGAAATATAAAGAAGACTTAAACGTTAAACCTGGGAAAGCTGACATGCAATTGCTCGTGTGTAAGAAGTTTTGTTTCTAGCGACCTTCTTGAGATGTGCAACCATGATGCACCTGTACAAAAAAGCACACGTGACATAAACTTGCAAAGCTTTCCGCAGCGGGTGGCTCTGTGAAACACAGCTGGGAGCTCAGCTGCACTGCCAGAGGCTTTTCTGGGGGGGCTGCTGCACAGTGGTACAATGAGCAGGGAATACTTAATATGGTAACTGAAAAAAACACTGGACGGTAGTCCCGAATGTGCTTGCTTTGTTTTGCTGTGGCCACTGACCTTTCAAGCCAAAGAATCCCTTTGTGCCCCTTTCTCCAACATCTCCTTTTTCACCTTTAACTTCCATCATCATGCTGGGCTTGAGCTCTGGGGGCTCTCCTGGGGGCCCTTGATCCCCACGGTCACCTAAAGTGTAAAAAAGCTAGTCAGTGGCACTGCTCTGGAAAAGTGAACAGAAGAGTGAATTTACTAAAAAGGGATTAATAAGGAATCCTGCACAAGCTATGGAAAATCCACTTGCATAAAGTTACCTGTTTCAATACAATGTGTCAGCAGAACAGTCAAGCATAAGAAAACATGAAAACTAAGTTACAACTTTTGTACATACAGACCTGAGGAGCTGTACCCAGGCTCCTCTGTGACAGGTAATTTACCTCTCAGAAGATCAGTTAGGTATCATGTGTTTATAAAAAAACCCCCCAAAAGCACACTGGATAAAGAACAGAGCAGTAAGTCAGTTCCAGTGTAAGGGAAGCTCTCAGTCACAAAGCCTGGGGTAAACGAAAGGTGTTTGGATTTGTTACCAGTTATTTTGTTTCTTTTCTTGATTTGAAGGTTACTGGTGACATCAGTAAATAATATCCTGAAGAAAGGACCCAAACAAACTTATGACTGTCTTGAATTATTTGTGGGATGCAGAGACAGGCCATCCACCCAGACGTCTTTCAGCATCATGCACTGCCTTACACTTCTTCACCAAGAAGTGTATTTGCACTTTTCTTTGCACAGGCTGTTTTCACACTTGCCTGTTGCTCACACCTCTGCTGAATTACTGGGAGCACTGTTTTGCAATTTCAATTGCAAACCAGTTTTTCTTAAGTACCTATCTCAGGGTCCCTGGAAAGAACATCTTTGCCTTCTGGTGAAGTGTGTGTTTAATGATAATTGTATGCAAGGCAAGAGGACTGAGTTATAGTTTTCATTTCACTGATGAAGATATCAACTGATATGTTTCTGGCTTTTAACTACTTAATTGCCTGCTTTTCTGAGAATTCAGTGCCTTTACAGTGCAGCTGGAACAAAATAGGAACCTCTTCCCCTTACACCTTATACTTCTGGGAAGAGGCTCTGTTGAGATCTGCAAATGCCCAGAGGTGCCACTCTGAGCTCAACTGAATAATGAGGTTTTTGTCTCCAGCCTTGAACGTGTAAAGATTCACAAAGAACTAACCTTTCCCCGAGCCTAAAATCCAGGCCTCTTGGCCAGTGGCCCATGTGTGAAATAGGTAGAGGAATGCCTGAGCTAAATTCACTATGTGAAAAACGTGTCGTCTTTGACTTTGAATCCTTGTAAAATAGTTCCCCAGATGTAAAAAGCAAACACACTAGTACCACCCATAGGGAAATACCTTTAAAGCCGCGTGCGCCCTGTGAGCCTTTATCACCCCGAGCCCCGAATGAGCCAAATTCTCCTTTGATTCCCTTGATGCCTGATCTTCCTTTTAGGCCTGTCATGCCTTTGAAACCATGGATGCCAGGTGACCCTTTTGAGCCTTTAAAGAAAGAAAGGGAAGAGAACCATTGTGTCACTCAAATTTCTGCAAACTAAGTAAATGTGAACCAGGAATGCATGACTAAACCAGTATGAAAACTTCAGTGCAGCAGGATCTGTTTTTGGGTGACTTGATGGCTAGGGCAATCTGCAGCTCTAGATCAGGCACCCAAGCTCTCTGAGAGGTAAAGAAGAGCAGGGGTAGATTGAGCTGCCCCAACTGGCCAAGAGGAGATGTTGTGGAGATAGCCAGAACTTAGCGTCATCTTCTGAAAGATCAGTTCAACCCCTCTCTTACAGATAAGCTAGAGAAAGGTACTTAGGTTCCACGCAAGAGATACAAATCATGGATCTAGGATTGGCTGGGCCTTTCTCAGCAAAAATCCCCATACTCCTCTTTTCTATATGTAAGATTAGTATTCTGGTATAAGCCAGAGGTCTTGTGCCTGGCATTGTTTGGTACACAACTGCCAGCTTTAAAAAAGACTTTAAATCAAAGGTTTGTGGAAATATCTCTAATTTCACTGACAGCCAGTGGGACTGGGACAAGGGAAAGACTTTTGGAGAGAGAAAAGAGTAAATACTGTATATTTTTTAAAGGAAGAAATAAAACAGCCCTTGGCCTTCTAAATACGGTTCATGTCACAAGCTAGCATTTGACCAAGAACAACACAGGGGAAATCAGTGATTCTGGAATATATCAGGCACATGACCTTAATTCCTCTGGTTTAAACAGAGGTAACCCAGCAGAGAATGCATCCTGTTCACCTCAGCACAGCTTCAAGTAATATTACTTTTTTTTCAAAGCAGCTGCCCAGAGCTCACCTTTATCTCCTGGAAAGCCATCCATTCCACTTATGCCAGGGGGACCAGTCACACCAGGTATACCTTGCAATCCTGGGTAACCTGTTTCACCTTTGTCACCAGACAGACCTTTCAGGCCCACAGGGCCAGGAAAACCTTGCTCACCATCTTCTCCCCTAGCACCAGGTGGACCTGACATGTGAACATGCAAAGAGGAAGATTAAAAAGCATTTGGACATACATGATGGTTTCATACCCACTCCCAACAGGACCTTCCCCTCCTCTTTAATTTAAAAATTAAGCCCCTTTTCCATAAGACTACTCCCATTTGGTAGATCCCTTCTCCCAGTGTGCCACCAGCAAGCTATGACCTGTCATGGTAGGTGACTACAGAAGAAAAAGAAGGAGCAATGCCAGTGAGGACCATCATCACCCCTATTTCCCATCCATGATACCAGCATCACTGGCAATCAGAGTGTCTGCACTGTCATTCCTGTGGCTGGGAATTGAAGCATGGCATGTGCCACAACCCCAAGCTTAACTTTGCACTGTGGAAACCATACAGTTGCCCTTCCACAGAGAACTGGAAGGAGGTGTGACATAGGACAGAAATACTTCCTCACCGAGAGGTCCTTGAGAGCCAGGACCGCCATCTGGCCCAGGGTTTCCTGGTGGCCCTGGGAATCCACGCGTTCCTGGTTTTCCTGGCAATCCCATCAAACCAGGGAGACCTTGTGGCCCTGGATCTCCTTTGGCTCCTGGCAAACCCGGGCTACCATCCGCTCCTGAAATACCATAACTATGCATTAGAGAGCATAAATATCTAGAGAGCTCATTATTACACACCACTTCTCTGTGGTCATTAATCTTTCATGGTATGTTTTTCAAAATTCAGTAAGCAAATTAAAAGCAAAGACTACTCATTAGTTTTAAGATAATTGACAATACAGATGTCAGTATTTGTATCAGGAAGGCTGACTGGCTCTTTCAATGAATGGAAATAATCTGGCACCAGATGGATACAGATGGAGCAGGTCTCTTCTACTTTTAACACAAATAATTCTGTAATTCCTGATCGCTATCACATCTTTGTAAGAATCTATCCAAGCAGCTGACTGAACTACTGAAATAATGCTCTGTATCTATTCCAAAATGTGATAAGCAGGAATAGAAGCATTAAAGGCAGATGATGGGTTCTGGTTTTGTGCTGTGGTTCAGAAGTTTTTAAGTAAGGCCATTACAAGGCACCATTATAAGATTCATACAAATTCCTAAGGAAAAAGACCCTGATTATACATGACTTAGTGCACTGATGAAACTTTACATCTCTGTGATGTAAGACCAAAGGGGTATCAAGGCTTGAAAGGTAATGCTTGCTTTGCATTCAAGAAGCAGCAGCATACAAGACCTCAAAAGTACATGGCACTTAAAATCCAGGCCAAGTGGATCTGCTTCTCTTTATTCAGGTTTTAGATCAGTGTAGGTCCATTGCCTTGACTGCAGTTAAGTGTGCTTTAGAACTGAGGTCACATAAGGTGAGTCTTCTCAACAGCAGAATACAGGCTTTAGCTCTCTGTTCAGAGGCACCAATTGTTTAGGTGGCATAGATGATATAAAAGAGTCACTAGCCACTTCATATTAAACTAAAAAGAATATGACTCATAAAAAAGTTCACACGCTTTTTTCTTTGGAGCCATTCTGACAAAACTGTAAAATAAATTCAGAATGGAGAAACAATGCTTTTTTTTTTTCCACTATACTTATTTTTTGTTATGAATTTTGTTATTAGTTCTACAGAAATGCTTAGAAAGAAGGTATGAAATCACACTACTTTTTTTTCCCCCTCCCTTTTTCAAATGTTTCACCTTGAATTTCTTTCCCTTTTCAGATGGGATAACATTTTCTGCCTTTTATCAATCTTGCCAAGTGCCACAGAACTGCCTTCATTCTTTTCCTTTACTCTGGAGCTCTACCAAAGGTCAAACCAGCTCTGCTTGTTTCAAATAACTCACGTAAGACGATGGTCTTCTTTTTTTTTTTTTTTATTTATTTGTATTGAAAATCATGAGAAGTGCATCCAGAACAGCTTCCTGTGATATACCTCCTTGCTTTGATAGAGTCACACAATTACTTCTCTTTTCTTACTTCCACAACAGAGCAAAGGGGTAATCAGCAGTCCTAAATTTAGCTATGTGTCCAGGTGCTACTGAAACTTTGTAAGCAGGGGATGCTAAATTCCCACACCTGCTTTTGGAAGTCCTCCACAGAATTCAGAGAGTGACAAAGTCAGATTTTGGAGAGAAACGACAGTTTTCTTTGTTTTCTTTAGGGAGTTTAGCATGGTTTCTAAGCTCTCTGAAATCATGAAATAAAATTAACACCCTAAAGTTGTAAGTATAGAATGTTATCTTTTTCTTGTTCCAGAGTGCTCAAAGAATGACCAGGTAAAGTGGCTTATTAACATTTACTAAACACTATGTCCTCTTAGTTAAAATTTACAAGTTCTGCACTAGTGCAATGTGCTATCCTGCAAAGCCACGTGCTGTCCAAACACCTTCTATTGTGGGAGACAATCTGAGTATTATGCAGTATGTTAGTGAAAAGTCAGGACAAGAACTACATCACCATTTCCTTAACTACAGAGGGAAAAATTAGCAGCACAGCTGAACACAGCAGTAGTTGCAGTGCAATATGAGGGAGTGCTGGACATAAGCAATGGATCTCCAGAAGGTGTCTGGAGGAGCCAGGCATATTGGTAACAGTTGAAGTAGGTGGGGAAGAGATATCAGAGTGCCATCAGGCACTGGCATTTGATATTGGGGTCATCAGTACCTCCATTGTGTCCTAACATGGTTCCTTGCTACCCTCACATCTCTGTAACTTGGCTACATTTATATTGGTCTCTTACCCAAATATTTCTTTATTTGAAGTAGCTGTTACCTCTAATTCCTGGTACTCCTTGATCTCCTGGTATGCCTTTCAGCCCTGGAAAGCCGGGAAGCCCGACATCCCCTCGGGAACCTGCTGGTGCTCCTAAAACTTCACCGGGAAAGCCCTTTGGTCCTGTTGCTCCTGGAGCACCGGATTTTCCTGTGAGGCCTGGGTGTCCTTGCAGTCCAGGTAGACCATTCGGGCCCCTGTCTCCCCTGGGCCCAGTAAAACCTATAAATAAAACAGGGATCAAAGGGTTCACTATAAATGTTGGAGTTCAAATCCTAGATAAACCATCATAATGCCTTTTCTATTATTGTCATTTCCCTTAGTTCTTAGCAGAAACATACAGATTCAAATAAAGTTTTATAGAAATACTTTTAAACCACATAGCATTTGTAAGAACATTTGACCAAATGTGGAAATTGAGATAACTTACAGGTGCCCTCTTAGGATACCTAGTGACTGGGTGATAAAAGATCCACAGCTCCAAGCACAGTTACTTTTATGCAACTATTTTGCCACACCAATTGCAGCATTTTTACAAGCATCTAGTTACTGTACACAAACCCCTGTTTTGATATGCAGCAGGGTAAGATATTTCAGGGAGTGAAATTTGAAAACAGTAAATGAGGAGTGAATGCATATTGGTAAATTGGGAAGACCCAGGGCAGTTGCCCAGGTGGGTCCTTGTCGTTGCTGTTTCCAACACATCTCAAGGGGCCAATGGCAATTGCTTCATGGTGTTGATGGAGTGCCACTGTCCCTGTCCTCCACCCTGTAGGTGAATAAATTGTAGGGCATAAGGCCCCATTACCACAAATGACAGGGGAAGGACTTCTTGTCAACTGCAAAACTGGACTTGGACTGGAAGTTCAGGCTAAGCACTGGTGAAAGACATTATGGAAGACTGCAGAAAGTTGGTCTTAGTGCTGACCACCCTGTGGCATGGAAGCCATATGGTATGGATGTCCTAATTTAGCATTTAAAGCACTGCAGAGCAAGAGCAGGGGAAATACAAGTTCATGGTCCTGCCCTCTGCTGCACAGAGCAATGTTTTATGATGCATTCCTTGCCTGTTGAGCAGGACATGCACAACTCTTCTTTTGCTTTCTTTTTCCCTAACACAGATGCTGTAGATGAGCCTAGAGAATACTTTCAGGTCACATGCTGCCTTAGGGCAAAGCAGCACCTGGGCACGGGATTTGGGAAAGTTTGCAGAGCTTCGGTATCTGTGAGGACTTGGCACTTGGAAAACAGGTAAGAATTTCTAAAGAGCTCCTAAATTAAGTTGCTTCAACAGCTTCTGAACTGTGCTACAGAAAGAAACCTCACTATCTGTTTCTCTGACCAAATTAACCTCGTCAACCACAGGGAAGTGCTAATTTCTGGCAGTAACTCTTGCTGGACTGACTGATGATCTGTGAACACACCCACAGCAGCTTCTGTGTGTGCAGTAGAACTATTTTAGGCTCATCTGACTTACTATCTATGAACAGAACAACTATACATGCAATTAATTGATGTGTCCTGGACATCCTGGAGAGATTTGGCAGCCCTGGGATTTAATCTGTACCTATTACAGACTAGCAATAAAATACAACAGGCACTGAACATTTGCAAGACTGTTTGGAAACACAGCTGGCTATGGTTTGATAAGTCCAGTATAATTTATACTAATGCTGGAAAGAGCTAAATAGCAGTCTGAAATATCTTGTTACTGAATTTCTTTATTTCTATCTGAACTTTATGAATTTTTACTGTGACATTTATAATTTTGCACTCTAAAGCAGATTTTAAAAGGTTGGTGTCTATGTTATTTTTCATCATTACAGAAGTTGCAGGAAATCCATCTGGAATTGCAAAGTAGCAGTTTTGTGTAATAGTTTATTGTTTGAACATGGAAATGAGGGGAAGTGAAAATGTATCTGGAATCAAGTTTTTGTGTTTCAGTGACTGTAGCAAAGAGGTCATAAGTATATAAAGATGGACTAATTATTTCAAGATACCTGGAGGACCAGGGAATCCTTCCCGACCTGGATCACCTCGTGTACCATTTAGCCCTGGGTATCCCACTGGACCTGGATCACCTGGGAATCCTCTTGCACCTTTTGCACCTATATTATATAAAAGAAAGTAAGAAAGTGTGATATGAACAAACAGAAATGTGCATGTAATGTAAGAAAAAGTAGTGGTAAATATAATTGTGATGAGTTTCCAGATGCAAAATGATTTTTTTTTTTAATGTAATGAGACTATACTGTAGTTCTTCAGCAGTATTCAAGATCCCAAGACAAGGACCAAAAATCTAGGCTAAGTGCTCTTACAACCATGTATTAACTTGACTTAAAGACTGATGATGTGGAGACTACTAGAGTGAAAATAATTACTCTCAAAGTCTTTTGGAGACTTTAAATATTTTGTAAATTAAGGTTTTTAGCTTAAAGTCAAAAGGCAAGGCAAAGAAGAATGGTCAACAGATACAGGCACAGATGAGATGCTGTAGGAGGAACAAATTTTTCCTTTCTGGGCTAAACTGATCACAGAAAGAGCAGACTGGTTTAGATAACCATGAAACAGAAATGTAAGGCTAAAGGTTAGATCTCATCAGCCTAGAAACCGAGTACATATTAACTAGCCTACTTACTATATTCATAACAGTACTGGTCTATAGCTTCAGTAGTAAAAGAAAGGCTGTGCCCTAAAAAATAATCCTCTGGCACTGAACTCACGTTCATACTGAGTTACCTCCTGACAGGTAAAATGACACCTTCCTGCCTTGTGTTGTAGTATTTGACATTTGGGTAAGGGCAAATACGACTGTTAACATCTCAAACCCTGCAAGCATTTTGTAGGATTGTTTTTGTTAAGTTTATAAAATTATATTATTTATTTATTGCTTTCACACAATAGATTTATTACATGAGTCTCGTTAATTCATTGTATTCCAAGATCAAGAGTTTTTGGTAAAGGCCTTTCAAAATAATTCCTGTGGAATGCTTTGTTTCCCTACCCTTCCCAGACCCTTGAACTCTCTAAGTTCCCAGCTCAGGCTTGAAGGTCAACAACATGCTTTAACATTTTAAGTGTTGTTGCTTAGGAGTTGTAATTCATGGTGATGCTATCTATTTCACTGAAAACAAGTTTCTCTCCATCCCTAACTATGACAAACCAAGGAAAATATCACTTGAATTTTGATCCTTTTTTCCGTTTTAGTTTTACGAATTTCCATTATTTAACCATGATTATTTGCAGTCTTAGCTGTTGTTTGTGAAGGGGAGAAGAAAACCTTTAAAAATGCCACAGATAAGGTGCATGTAAACAGCCAATGCAGTGGGAATTGCATTTTCCCAGTGCTGTACAGGACTATTGTTCTCTCCCTTATAAGAACAACAACTTCTCAAAAAGCAATTAAAAGGAAAAATCCTAAGCTTTCAGGTCTCAATGAAAAATTCTAATATGCCTTTTACCCAAATAGCATCTTGTTCTTTCCTATCTGTAGTAACTGACTTTCTTTCATTCTGTTCAGTATTGCACTAATTAAAAAGCCAGATCAGAGAAAGGAGGCAGCAGATGGAGAATGCAACAACTGCTTACCACATATTTCAGTAACTCATTATGTGGTGTTAGCTGGTGTTGACATGTTATGCCAAGTAGTAGTAAGAAGAAGTTTTTATTTTAGATCAATGTTAGTTTGCAAGTGCCTTACCTGTACATTTGAAACAGTGAACAACAGAAACATTTTATTTAATAGAGATCACATAAGTCTTGAGACTACTCAATTAACAGGATGTAACTTAGCATGGGTATGTTTGTGGCCAGGAATTTCAAAGGCACACAATGACACACATGAGAGTGTGAGACTATAAGGATGAGTCCTTGCTTGCTATACTGGGTGCCACCAGCACCTAGAACACTGAGAGACTTGTTTGTCTATAGTAGAGCTCCATCGTCGCTGAGAAGAAGGTGGGAAATCTTGTGGACTTAACCACATCACTCTAAGCAGAAAATGAAAATAGTGTAAAGGAGGTGCTGGTGTTTTTGTGTCAATTTGGAGAATATGGGTAGGAATGATGCTCCAGGAAACTAGACTGATGCAGCTTCAGCAACAAGAAACTGTAAAAACTTATAAAATGTGTCTTGCTCCTCTTGCATTTCCAGCTCCAGAACTGCCTCACATCAGAAGATGGCTATGAACAGAGTTCTGCACCAGGCTCAGCAAGAGGCTTTTTCCAGTTTTTGGAGGGAAATGATGCAAAAGAAATCTTAAAATTACTAAATCATATAAGCTGACAAAGACAGAAAGATTTGTTAAAGAGCTAACCAAGAATACAAAATCTAAAACGCGAAACCAGCATCACTTGTGTTACCACAGTCTTGCTGCTCGGAGTGAAATCTGACTGGGTTTGCTGAAAGAAAAACCTTCAAGTTCATGTGAAAGAAAGAATAAACAAATGATCATACTTAGAAAAGAATTACAAAGGTATCAAAGAAAACAACCTTCAGAAGCACTGATTCTAAAAACAAACTTAAGACATCAGGACTAGAGAAACATACGTCAAAGATACACATCATCTTTCAACAGAGGTAAAATGTTCCCTTTTAAGATCCATTAGCCTTTGAGAAATCAATCCATCAATCCATGCATGCCATAATAAACCTTGTGCTGGAAAAAATACCCCCCTTGACCTTAAAATTTATCGTCCAGATCTCTGACCTTGGCTAATGCACAGAGGGCACAGGAATAGGGGCATTGAGAATTTTATGTTTCCCAAACTCTCAAGGACCCACTTATAGTTTTTGTCAGAACCTTTACAAGCTGGTGATGAGAAGGATTTACAAAAGACAGCTTTACTGATTAGGCTGGGAGTACACAAGATTATAGGAACTATTGGTGCTGGTCAAAGGTACTCTCTTGAAGGTCAGTTGTTATAACAATTTAGCAAATCTTTCTGTGTTTTTCTCAATTCCATCTCACACAGGCCTTCAGACCTTGTCCCCACATTCTCTTCCTCTTCCTTTTGGAAGGAGGTAGGGAACCTTCAGTGCTGGTAAGGGCCGGGATCACTAGACGATCCTTCTGGGCAAGGAGTGGACCAGCTCTGCCAGGAAGGCACGCGTGGCTGCAGACAGTGCAACTGCATTGTGTCAAGACAACATGGCCCATACACTGAGCTGCATTAAAGACTTGAGGCTCACAGTTGCTGAAGGTGCTCTGTATATCACATGAGGAGGAGTAGTAAGAAGGATCTGCCAGTCCTCCATTGCAAACTTTCATTACTCTGTTCTCAGGGGACAGGAGTTTTCTTGTGAGGTGTCCAGTCAGCTCAGAGAGACCTTGGTATACTCTCCTCTGGTAAACTTGCTGTCTCTCTAGATACTCTCATGTAGTTGCATGTGGAGAACAGCAAATTGGCTATCCTTTCTGCCTTCTGTTTCATGGCTGACACTCATTAGCAAAGGCAGAATTAGCTCAGGAATGGTGCAGCCACCTGGGCTGCATGTTGCTTAGATCTCTGCTGGCTTCAAGTTAACACTGTCCTCTACTGTCATTTCTAAAACCTGCTGCCTGCTGAGGCTCAACTTTAATTAATCTGGTAAGATCTCCCTCAAAATGCAGTGTATGTGGGAGACAAAGGCAAAGGCAAAATGTTACCTGTGGCTCCTGGCAGTCCTGGCTTGCCTTGGGATCCCTTGGGTGGCCTCACACAGCCTGCACCTGCAAACAAAGAGGGTTAGTCACACCATACCTGGTCATATGCTGCCCCTCATCACCTCTGTGCCTGCAGTTGAGACATCATTAAAGCTGGTCAATGAAATTAACAGGCAAACACCTAATTTAAAAAATAATTTTTTTTTCTTCACTAAAAAAGAAGAAAATATATAAAAATTGGTCATGGGTGGCATTTTCAGGGGAGCACTCAAGTTGAGCTTCACCCCAAGACTTGCTCTTCTGCCTATTTTAAAGGAACTATGATGGCTGCTCCAGTTATACCAGCATGGGAAGAGTAACCCAACCTCATGGATGACTGTATGTTCCAGAATGAGAGAGATGCTGTGGGCAATTCATACCTCTGAAGCAAACAAGTCAGTATAGGTACAAATGAAGGGTTTTTTTCTTTATATGTTGAATTGCAATGAAAATCTTCACTCAAAGCTCTTTAAAGAAAAGTTGCTTAAATTTTCTTGGGCACCTAATTTCTGGGGTTGTTGTTATAGATTGCAGAGTAATCATTCTGTCACTCTAAACACTCACGAGCAGTGAAAGAGAATTTCTGAATTTCAGAGCTAAATTTACAGCTAATTTTAGAATGCATTCAATTTGTCTACATTACTGTAGAGCTACATACAGTATATGCATGGTTATTTGTGACCTGAAGTTCAAAAAGTTTACAATCAAGTGCATCCAAAGCAGCCACCTGAAAAAAAGTACCAAGCCATAAGAACAGCATAAGATTAAACATTAAAATATATTCAAGCCATCTGTGTGCACAGTACCTGACCATATTGGCTCGGTTCCATCTCCTCTAGAAAAGTCCTCAATGACTTGCCCACAGTCTATAAGTAAAAATTGGAAAAGACAGTTATTATTTAAAAGAGCTAAACTGTCTCCATCTTAACCAAAATGTCTTTTGTAACACATCAGGTAATATATTCTGTTTTGTGTTATGCATACACACCACACAAACTATTTACTGTAAAACACTGGAATTCATATATTAATTAGAATCAGGCCTGAAACCCAACCATGTCACAGTTAGGAGTCCATGTGTCCTATGCATGGTGGAGTGTTGGCAGGTGCCTGCTCTCACTTGAATATTCACAGAATCATAGAATGGTAGGGGTTGGGAGGGACCTCTGGAGATTATTGAGTCCAACCCCTCTGCCAGAGCAGGAGCACCCAGGGCAGGCCACCCAGGAACAGATCCAGGCAGGTCTTGAAAGTCTCCAGAGAAGGAGACTCCACAACCTCTCTGGGCAGCCTGTTCCAGG
>JANHGN010018458.1:62151-77777 GCA_024605025.1 Megaceryle maxima
GTTCTCCTTTACTTCCTTTGCCAGAGTTAATTCTAAGAGGGCCTTGTCCTTCCTTGTTGCATCCCTGCAAACCCTGATGGAGTTCCTGTAATTCTCCCAAGAGACCAGTCCCTTTTTCCACATGCTATGAACTTCATTCTTCCACTTGAGTTTTTTCAGCAGCTCCTTTCTCATCCATGCTGGTCTCCTGCCTCCTCTACTTTTTACTTAAAGGAATACACCTGTCTTGAGCTTGGAAGAATATTCTCCCAGGCATCTAGAAGTCAAGCAGTAACTCTGAGCCTGAGCTCCTGTGAATGTAGCCCTGGCATTCTTATGCTGGAAGGGACTTGGAAAGCTGCAGAGGTAATAAAAGGAACTCCTAAGGATGGATACATCATCTTCTCTGGTCAATTTGAAGATTATGTTCGATGGGGAAGACCAGAGAAAACCACCTGTGAGTACTCCAATGGCAAGACAATTCTCCATTGCCTCCAAATGCTTGAAACCTGGAAGACCTTACTTGCTGGCACCAAAACATTCAGTCATGCTATTTCAATAGCTGACATCAAACTACTGGGGCTTCTCAAGTATTTCCTTCTTTAAGATTTCTGGACAAGTAATGCAAGAAATTTCTTTTTACCCACATAACCCCCCACCAAATGCTGCATTTTCAACAGTGTTCTGTACAGATGCTGCACACAATCTCCAATAGCTTTGCTATAAGACAGAGTGATGTCTCTTACCTACTTGGCCAGGATCTCCTGGCAGACCAGGCAGACCTGGAGGTCCTGGGTTTCCAGCTTGTCCGTGGTCACCTGGAGGACCCCGGTATCCTTTTGGACCAGGAAATCCTTCACCCGGCAGACCTGCTTCTCCTGGAAAGCCCTTTGGGCCTAATTCACCTGGATAACCAGGATCGCCAGGGAAACCTCTGATACCATCACCCTGCAGGAAGGGAACAGAGGTGGTTACACCTGACCTTGCTGAGAAACAAACAGAACTCAAACAGTCGAACTATTCTCATGAATTACATTTTATAGGCACTAATTCCTCAGGTGTTGTATCCCAGCTCTTTAAATCAACATCACAAATAAAATATATTTGAAATAATCCAACTTTAATGTAGACCCCATGTCAGAAAAGACAGAAGAGAAGCACTCTTAGAGGGAGCATTTCCCTAAAAATGGCCCATGAACGGCTCTTGGGCAGCAGGAATCACTGCTGTGGAGAGGCTTACTGCCCTTTCTGAATAGCTGAAATGGGTTTTGGGGAAACCACAGGCATTGCTAGAGATCCTTTGGTGTAGCATTTACTTCTGAGACCTGGAGAAAAGCTGACATAAAGCTGTACCCAAATGGACAGATTTTTTTCTTGGTCTGTTCCTTTAGTGTTATTTCTACACCACTGAATTGGTGTCTTACGAGCATCACTAGAAAACGTTCCCTTCTCAGAGGTAATACAAAGTACCATCTGCACTGGTAGTAAAAAGCACTGTGGTCCATGTTAGATGATATGGCTCTGGTCCATCTTCAAATATGTGTAAAGAGCATCCCAGTGGTCTAAAACAGCATTCACGATGGGCAAGAAGAATTCCTTTTGCAAGGTATTTAACTTTGTCTTTTGCCTACAGAAGGAGCTTAGAACATGACCTAAGACTACATGTCTGACGTCTAGATGGCTACAGTTAGCTAGGTGAGGTGCTATTGAGCACCTCATGTGATGACATAACCTACATTTTGAGGTTGTAAAATTGTAGTAAATTTTTGTTTTTCTTTAACATAGTTGTAACAAAGCTGTTGAAGTTCAGTCACACAGAATTTCTCTTAGACAATGCTAGGAGTCACTAATCACCACAAACTAACCAGTAATAACAAGCTGGCCTGAATGTGTTATACACTGCTACTTAGATGTTTAAATAAAATGGAAATGCAAATGAAAGATTGATCATAAATTACAGAGAGTAAACCTGATGTTTAATATTTCAATAACCAGCAAAGCCAGTCTAGTTGTGCAGCATTATCTGTGGGAGAAGGATTGCCTGGTGATCAAAACCCCTCAGAATTAAATGTAACTGGGTGCAGTGGAAATGATGTAGATGTATTTGGTACTTACCGGAAGGCCAGGCTGTCCTGGTAAACCATCTAAGCCATCTCTGCCTGGGAAACCTTCTTCACCTCTGATGCCAGGCAGCCCAGGATCTCCTCGGATTCCTTTGGTGCCTAAAGAAGACTTCTCATTGTGAGATTGATCTCTCATGAAAGGTATCAATAACAGCAAAATATACTCTATGAATTTTTACCTTTAGTAGTTATGTGTAAAGAATCTCCCTTTTCTCCTTTTCGTCCAGGAAATCCATCTGGACCCGAAAATCCCTGTTGTTACACACATTGAACAAAAAAGAAAGAAACAGAACTACTGAAGAAATAAATACCAAGATTTGCATTTCTACTTTCCTGCTTAAAAAAAGCCTCCTTAAAATTACTGCTCTCCTTTTACTTTCTGTCAATTATTTTCTCTTCAATATTCCCATTCTTGTGCCTGAGTCTTTATTAATATGCACTAACTGGGAGCAATGTCTATGTGGCATGGTTCTGCTATGGCTTTTTGTGAGCTACAGTCCTGCAGGCAAATGCAGCTGCAGAACTGCACTGGAGAAACATGGTAAATTACTCAGTGTTAACCACTAAAGAAAATGCTGTAAGGAAATCTTTGGTACCATGGAAAAAAACCCTCAGTTTTATATTGAACTGCAAGTCCTCCTGCCCACCACTACATAAGAGGACAGCCTTGTGGCTGGCAGCAGATTGTGCTTCAGAACACCACTGTGGGGCTGAAAAGCATCACCATCTTCATTTACCAGAGAAAAGAACTTTGGCACAGCATGATTATGGGACTTGCCCCAAGCTGCAGACCTGTTGGAAGGGTTTTGGTTAGAAGCGAAAGCTGGGGATCCTTGGTGCAACTCAGGACTTGGGAGCTAGAGCAAGTTGCCCAGGGTCTTGACTAGTCAAGCTCTGAAAATCTCAAAGAAGGGAGATTTCCTCTCTTGCAAAGGCAAACTGTGGTAAAGATAAAGGCCAGTCTGCAACATTCCTGATCCCTTCACATAATTCCTGATCCCTTGAAATAATGCAGAATCCTCCTCCTGAGCAGCCCATCTGAAAGTGGTATTGCTAGCTTCTAGCCAAGAGCCTTTCAATCACAGGACCGTACCCATAGTAGGTGCCAAGGCCCAGAGGTTACAGACTCATTTACCATTTACTATTTTATGCCAGTTAGCTTTAGTTCTGAATAATTCCAGTCATGCTCACTAAGATATATACCTCACATGTTAAGTTTTCCTTAGCCTCCTCTTACTGAATTCCAGGGCAGACACTGAATGAAAGGAATTTACCTGATGCATTTATTTTTTATTTAAATACTCTTGTGCCATACATGATTTACAAGGGGGTCTTTCACATCACTGCCTTTTACTGACATTATCCAAGATTTTCTTGGGTGAAAAGCATGTGTGGAAACTGCATTGCAGCTGCAGGCCATAACAATACAAGTTCACACTTCTCTGAGTCTAAAGGGGGACATCAGATTTGGGCATAAGGATCCTGCTTTACTCAGGCCATATTTGCAAACTGCATTTCAACAATCAGTGAAGCCACATCTATAAACTACAGCAAAGATGTTTCTTTTGGACATTGTTACTTTTTGCAAGCTAAAAGAAAACTCAAAAACTTAATATAGTACTGAATTATTTCACTGACTACATAACTTCAGCAGTAATACTGAATTAATATTATGATGTTCACATTGCTGGGTTAGGTTTTTTGTTTGTTTGTTTTCAAGGTTTAGATGTTGCATGTAACACAATTTAGCACAGAGGTGTTTTCAGAATGTTTTACAGCTGTTTCTAATTTATCTTTCTCCACAGAAAAAAATACTCTTTGCTTGAGACAACATTTTGGTTTCATTATATTGATGTATATCTGATCTAAATTTAAGTATATTTACTGTCTGTATACCTAACTTGTTAAACATGCTCAAAGAATTATTGAGTCTAAGAATATGGACCAGTAATATTTAAGCTAAATTGTTTTACGTTGAATTTGTTGCAGACCAAAAGCTGAGATTAAGTCAGGGCTTTGCTGCCAAGTGATATTTTGCTATGTCTATATGTCATAACTACTGTTTGCTCTACAGTAACTTAAATTCTGGGAAATGAAATTCATCTGCAGATAGTGAAACTCTTCATTTCAAAGGCAAAAAGCCTTGCAGAACTTGCAAAATTGTAAGTTTCAACACTGAACTTTTTGAAAATATCTGTCAATTTTTTCATTACTTGTAGAAAGTACAACTTTTTATTTTGAATTTTCAGGAAAAAAAAAATCAATTTTTTTCAGCTTTTTTTTTTTTTTTTAAGCCACAATCAAGTCAAAGCTCGTTTCATTTTAATTCTAAAAAAATCCCAAATTTAAGCTCATTAGGAATGAGGTCGTTTTTATGATGTTCAGAAAAGCCTAAAGCACTAACTCAAAACATTATGTTTGCTCTGACATCTCTTCATAAACAAATGCAATTTGAGGGTTTAAAAAATTTCTTTCTAAAATCTTGAGAGATGTGACTTCCTGAAGTAATTTCTGACTATGAGGAACCATGATGCAGTTGGCATAGCTTATAATACAGCACCTTTAAGTGCAAATAACAAGCAAGCAATTATAAGCAAAGCCCTTTTCTTGGGGGCTATTGCATGGTGGGTTTTAGGAAGTTCACATTTCACCAGTTTGACATATGCATTTTATATTAGCAACGACCTTAACTTACTACTGGAATTTTTACCCTTCTAGATGGTCAGGTCATAGTCAGTACTACAGCTGCTTGAAAGGGTTCTGCTGAAAGAGCTTTGTTAAATGGAAAGTGGACTTGGGATTATGTGGAAATCTTTCTCTCTTCCCAAAACATCCTATTTTCACCTGCATCCTATCCATTTTTGACTGCCAGTATTTTGTAGATAGCAATCTGAAAGCTATTGAAATAGCACAGAAAGGAATTGTACTTTTCATTGGTTTTTTTTTGTTTTTGGTTTTTTTTTTTTTTCCACAGAGAATGGCTTGGTTGGATGTTTTTTTTCTAATAGGCATATAAAACTATGCAATAAAGAAACAAGCATCTCACTTTTGCTCCAGGGTAACCAGGAATACCATGTGGTCCTTGATCACCAGGTTCTCCTTTCCTCCCGGGCTGGCCAGGGGTTCCTGGAAAGCCAGGAGGACCAGGGGGACCAGTAGAACCTCTTCTCATTTCATCACCCAGAAGGCATTTACTGCAATCCCCTTCTTCACCTAAGGAAAGGATTGGAAAGATAAGAAATAATGCTCTGTCACAACAAATAGATGTTCAGCTGTGTCCTTTATATAGAGAGACTTAAGAATACTTGAGCAGTTTCTCAAATACTTCAAAAAAGTAAATTTTTTTCCTTACAAGAATCTAACTCAATGTTTCCTTATTATGTTAGCCCCAAATCAAATTGATTTGTCCCCGAGCATGTCATAGTTCAATAAACCCAGACTGAATACAGTGGGAGCTTTACAAAATGCACAACAGCAGATCATCTATCGAATTTATTGGCTGTAACTTACCTTTAGGTCCTTTTTGTCCTCTTGGCCCAGGGAAACCTTGTATGCCAATTCTACCTGGTGTCCCCTCCTGCCCTTTTAATCCAAAGAGGGCACCTAGAAGTTTAATTAAATAAGAATATAAGTTAATCTACTGAAAATTTACTTTTCTTGTATTTCTTCCCTATTCCTTTGAGCTGCTCAGCTGTCCTGGTTTGAGTGAGAACAGAACTAATTCTGTTCAGTGATTTTACTTTTCAGCTCAGTTCTTCTAAGTAACTGCAGTGTCTGAAGTCAGCAGCCTGTTCTCCCAGGCAGTGTCTGCTGCTGGCAGTGATGACACCCCATGGTCAGAGTCACTGCCAAGGGTTGGGGTGCAGACCAAGGTCACTGCTGGATCTTGTGCACCACACTGGGGGGTTGCAGCAGGTAAAAGGCCTCACCTAAGGGGAGGAGCAGACAGGGCAGGTGACCCCAAACTGACCACCAAGGGATTCCAGCCCATGTACATCATACCTGGTATAAAGCTGAGGGATCATGAGGGCCTTGCCCCTCTCTTTGCCCTTGTGGCCTGCTTTGCCAGCTTTCCTGGCTTGGCTCAGGTCCTCTTTCGGTTCCTTCCTCGGAGCATCCAAGGAGGACTCTGTCCGTTCTGCCTTCCATTCCAGTCTGTGTGTTCCTGAACCTGGTACCAGAATCCAGCTCCTAACACAGCTCCTGTCTGCTGTGGGGCCCAGTTGGGGACTCCCCTGGTGCCTGCTCCACAGCACCAGTGGTGACAGTGATGTAGTTACCATCAGGGGGGTTGGGTTCCATACTGGCTTTGCATATATTCCATTATTATTATTATTTTCATTCAAGCTATTCTAGTTTCCTTTCCTGATTACTCAGTCTCTCTCCCTTGTTCCCTTTCTCTGCCCCTTTGGGGAAGAAGAGGAGTTAATAGGGAGCATCTGTTATAGGTCTAGAAGGGCTGCCCTGACCCTAAACTGTAACACCTGCATCTGACCATTTGTGTTTCCCTAGTGTAATTTACTGTCTAACCCAGACTGTTGTCATTTACCCTCTGCTCTCTTCCTCTCTTCCGTTACTCACTGCTTCACACACCTTTTCTCAGTAACTTCTGTCTGCTGTGGCAGCTGATCCTCGTCATTCTTTTCTCTCTCACCCTGAATTCCTTTGCCTGAATTTCATTCTCTCTCAGCACAACCTACTTTGCAGTACTACAGACCACCTGCTCTGGAACACCTCCTGCACAGCCTTTTCACCACTCCTGCTCTTACACTGCAGTGTGGTGTCTTTAATAGAGTCACAGGATAATCTCAGTCTGATGTGGCTTCTGCAGGCTGCCTGGTCCAATCCTCTGCTCAAAGCAAGGCCCAACTCAAAGTTACAAGCAAGTTGCTCAGAGTCTTGTCCAGCTGAGTATTGAGTATCTCCAAAGACTGAGAGTCTACAACCTCTATGGGCAACCTGTTGTAGTGTCTGACCACCCTCATGGTGAAAAAGCTTTTCCTAGTATCTAAGCAGAACTTCCTTTTTTGCAGCCTCATTGCTGTGCTCCTTAGTGAAGCATCTGGTTCCATTTTCCCCCTGATGTCCCAAGAGGTACGGGAAGATAGCAGTAAGATTGTCCCTAGTTTTCTCTTCTGCAGGCTACGGAAATCCAGCTCTCTCAGACCCTCCTTGACACTCATATTCCTCTTCCAGCCCAAAACAGGCCTTATTTTCTTTTAAGTGTTGCCAGGAGTGTCTAAAAGCCATGCAACTCTTTCCTTCATTGGTGAGCATACAGTTACTTCTCACCTGTCTATCCTCCCCACCACCCATTTTGTTTCACTCCCTCAATCTACTTTCTCACTTTGACTTGCCAACATCTATCTTTAAAATAAGGAAAGATGTTCCTGTGAGTTCTCATCATCTCTCTCCATAGACTTACCAGGAGATCCAGCAGGACCAGGTGGACCACGGAGTCCTGGTGCACCGTGCTTCCCTGGAAACCCAGGTGGGCCCATCTGATAAGCAGGAGATCCTAATTCACCTTTTTCACCTTTTGGTCCCATTTCTCCAGGTAAGCCTGGCTTATCCCCATCCTCTGAAACAGAATGAGGGAAGAAGTTCAGAACAATTTCTTAACAACACTGCTCAAAGACCTCTAGTGTAGCAGAAGGGAAAGTTCACACAGCTGTGAACAGCATGCAAAATGAAGATATTTATCACAGACAAAAAAACAGTAACTGTACTTTTCACTTGAGCAAATCAACAGCAGCAACTTGAAGCAAGGCTCTGTCATCATCTCTGCTTTAGTGGTTTTGCCAAAGCCCCATCAAAGCCAAAGGAAAATGCTTCTCTTAGGTTTTTGCCCCTACCACTCTGCACTGCATGTTCCACAGTCCACAAATTTTTTTCTTCACCTTGACCATATCAGTTAAAACTCACTATCAGAGTGAAAACTCACCATCAGAGGGTCCGGGAGGACCAGGCAGCCCACGATCTCCTTCCTCTCCTGGGTCTCCCTGTAGTCCAGAAAGCCCTGGAAATCCTGGATCACCTCTTTCACCTAAAAGACATCCCCAGTTCCACAAAACACGTTAGTGTGATGCTGTTTATGACACATAAATGCCAGCGTGCGATACACTGCAGACTGCTCAACTCTTGAAAAGTAGGAATTTCAAGGGCTTCAGAATATTAGAATTTACAATTGTTTCTTAAAGGTAGCTTTAGAAATAGAAAAACCCTGCTACCTCATGCTGCCTTAGTCTGAATAAAGAAATATATGAGAGATTTCTCTAGAGCCCAAATACCTGGGAGCTGTGTATTGCCTCTGATGGGAATGGTGTGGAGCTACCAAGGCCAGGAAGAAGGACAATATCTCTCAGCTCTTACTAATATGCCACTAGAGCTACATTGCTCCTGGGAAGCACAGAAGATCAGATTTCTGAGGAAAGCCTCTCCTTTTCCTATAAGAAGTTATCATTATAACAGATGTGTGATGTGTGAGCTTAAACCTCTGCTCTTCAGTACCAAAACCATCTGCCTGGATCCAGCTTTTGCCTGCAGAAAGTACCATGCTCTTGTCAAAGGTCAATGATACTGGAGGACATACAGTTTGTCCAGCCCCTACCTGCTTCCTCCTCTCTCTACATAGTCTCTCCTGCTCCTAAAAGCCTGGCAGGGTGTTTAAAGTGATGTGAACAATTTTTTTGTCCGCTTGCCCCCTTTCTCTGGGAGGAAGGGAAACATTCACTGTTAGAATGTTTGGCTTTCAAGAAGACCCATAAACTCAATGGTATGAGGACACAGGCTGGGACTATGGCATGTGATCATTCTTGCTGTTTGCTGGCACCTTCCCTGGAATAGTTTTGGCCTTGGCAAACTGGTATCACCTTCTATGTGTTTGGAGTCTGGCCAGCCAAAGCCACTGCAGCTTTGCAGGACAGCTGACAATGGATGCTACAAGCCTAGCAAAAAAGTAACACAAGGAAATCTGTCAATATAAAAAAAGATGAAAAGCTTTTTATTATTTCTTTTCTTTCTAAATATTAGATCATAAGAATAGTCTCTGCTGTGCTGCCATTGCTGCACTTTATCCAAAGTCTCTGAAACAGGACACAGAAGACAGAGTCTCCCATTCTTCCTTTCACTGGACACCAAAGTCACATGCTTTTTTGCTTATTTCTTCTCTGTGGACACAGGAATGCATGGATGCCTTTTGTAGAGTGATCCAGATTCAGCAGGAGAGACAAAGAAGCCACTTGACTGCAAAAAGGTGATCAGAGCACTCTCTAGGAAGGCATTTATACCTTCTGGAATAGTTTAGCAAACCACAGTTTTTAAGGTAGCTGAATTCTCATAGTGTCATGCTTTTGATCTGTGTAGAAGGTAGGAATATGCACCTAAGATAAGCAGTCTTAGCAAAGAAGACATACCTTTCCTTGGGATGCGGGAAGGAAAATAGGAAACTGGTCCTGGAGGACCCATCTCGCCTGGCTCCCCCTGTTAACAGAAGTTGAAGTATCACATCTAAATGCATTATTCTAAAGGATTTCTTCTAAAATAGAAAGGTATGCCCATGAAACACAAAGAAACAAACTTTCAAAAACACTGATGTGAATTTTAAGAAATCTCAGAGATTTCAAGTTAGCAAACCATATACCTGTTTCTACAGTGATGACAAAAGCAATTGTTATTACATGACAGAAAGGAAAAGAAAGAAAAACGACATCTGGTTTATTGCTTCTAGAAAATGAAAATAAAGCAATACCTTGCTTCCCCTCGAACCATAGCCACCTGGTAGACCATCAAATCCTGGAGAACCCTGTAACACGCATAAAAATGACTGACCTTTCCTTTATCAGAGAGAGATTAAAATTATTCGGTCTGTAGCAGCTGGCTTCCTCTGATGTTAGTGTGAAAACCATGCAACAGAGGTGAGTGGTTTGTCTCCCAGGGGTGTAGTAATTTGAGTAATATCATTAAGTCTCCTCGTGTTTTGATGTTCTGTCTTTTGGAACAAGTCTAACTCCTTGTCAAAGGCCAGAGGGACCTGCTGTGTTGCAGGCTCTGTCAAGCCTACCAGTGGTGCAGATAGAAGGAGCACCTACACTCACATCGTCCCATGGAGGCTGCAGGATGGGGGAGGAGAAAGGGGATCTTGTCTGTGCCAGTTGACTCTCAGACACGTGGGCCAGGCAGCCAGAACACACTAACCTGCTGCAAGAAGACTAAACAAGTCTGAATCATCAGGAGTGGACATATTTTCACTGGAATGTAAACAGTGAAGAGCAAAACAGCACTGAAGTGCACAGGTCCTTTTTGCTGTTCTTCAGCCAGCTGGAGCCTGTTTGGCCAAAGAGAAGTTCTCCACCTGAATGAGGACTCAGGACCAGCTCTGAAAAAACCTTCATTCAACTCTCCTACCCTGGGGCATGCTGTATTCCAGAGAAAATTTTCCATCCTTACCCCAGCAAATGTTGTAATATTTAAGGTCCCGTCCACTTCATTCTTTTTAAAAGGTTTGAAATCCCAAGCCCAGAGAGCTTTCCAGAATGACAACTGTACATCACACCCAGCAGAAAAGGAGCCTCTTGACTATCAGGTGTAAAATGTCTTTACACTAGGTGGAGCTGGTGGTCTGAAAGTGAAGCCAGCAGCTTTCTAATCAACTACGACTTCATCTATCCGTATGCAAGCAGGACTTAACCAGCATTCTTTCTTTCTTAAGAATCAAATCACTCAAAAATCAACAAGAAGGAGGTCGTTGTGAACAGCACATCGAGTAGGCTGTCCCTTCTCACTCACACGTTATACAGTGATACTCCATCCAAACCAGTGTACCTTGCACTAAAATTGTTGCCAAGATTCACCCTTAATAAGGGGAATCCACTGATCATTTCTGACTGGAGCATGAACCTATGTTAAGGTCAACCAGCAGACTTTAATGGGATTTGCATCAGCCTCTCCATGTACGTATTACTGATAGCATATTCCCTTTCACACCACCAGGTTTTGTGAAGGGACCAACTAGCTGTGCAAATGTTACTTTTTGTATTTCATGTACATTCATGTCCTGTGTGTTTCACATTATTGTTATGCTTTGGTGGCAGGACAAAAACAACTAAGGATGGAGAAGCATGGAAAAGTTATGCATCCCATAGCTGCTTGAATACCTCATGGAAGTGATTTCTAATGCTGACTGAAGAAGCCTTGTTCTGAGAATGTATGAACTCTTTTCTGTCTGAAAAATGCTATTTTAAATACCTGGGGTTGTTTCCATGGGGACAGAGATGTAATTGGTATATTTATCAACTTCTTTCTTTTGTGATATTCAGGATAACCATACATCTTAACCATATCTGCAGAAAGCTACTCAAAAAGTAAGTTTCTACATCTAGGAAGAAATAGACAGAAATCCTGGTGGCAGTAATGGGAACAATGGAAATGACACCTCTTGTACTGCTCTTAAAACACGCTCATAGAAATTAATTACAGGCCTAATTTTTTTCTCTCCAATGAGACAAATAACTGACCCAAAACTACAATGATGGATGAATCTAGGTATCTGTGAGACTACAGTTGGTGTAATTACAGGCAGAATTGGTCCTCTACAGTTTACTTTTCAAACAGAGTGTCTACGTATGTGTTGGAAACAACAGTCTCATACAAAATACTTACCTTTTCTCCACTGAGTCCTGGAAAACCATTGATGCCAGGCAGTCCCTATGAAGGCACAATAAAATTAGCAAAATAAAAATAAGCATCCCAGTGGTTAAGAACCATTATTATTTCTTAGACCAAATAAATCTGTCAGCTTGAAACTCTTAATATTAAAAGTTCAGATACTTTTTCAATGAGATTCATTTATGGTGCCAACAGAACAGCCTAATTTGGTGTTTGATTTTTATCTCTTAACCAATACTTTGTAAATTGACCACCAAGATTTTAAGATGGCTGAGATTTTTTAAAAATGTACACTGAGTAGTGTTCTCCCTCTGTTTAAGCACTTTAGAAACACAGCCCCCAAAAAAGCACCCACAAGTACTGTAAGTTTGTAGTATTTAAATTAGCTTTTTTTTTTTTTCTGGGGTCACCAGTAACTGGAGCCAAACTCATGTTTGTTAACCATAATCTGAAGAGAGCTAAGATGGAGACAGTGAAATACAGTCACAGAATCACAGGATGTAAGGGTTGGATGGGCCCTCCGAAGATCATGGAGTCCAACCCCATCCGTCCGTGCTGAAGATCAGGATAGCAGCTGTGGGTAGTGAGCACAGCTTTAGGTAGGAAATGCACAAGGCTTCCCACTGATGGGTGTACCTGTGAGTCTCATGGGGCCCTCCTCCCACTACCATTTCAAAATGGCCTATTGCTTTCCTGTATCAGGCAGTTCAGAGATGGCCACAACCTGGCAGGCTGAAGAACTATCATTCCTATAGTTTGTCAGTCTGTTTTGTTCCTGAAGGCAAACTCAGCTTAGATTTGTACAATCAGCTATGTGAACTTTACCTTTAATGAGTGACTCACCCTTTGTCCTGGGAAGCCCATTACCCCTTCTTCACCTTTTTCAGGAGCATAGATAAGTACACCCTAGGAAACATTACAAGCCGGTTCAACATAGTTCTTCATTATGTGTAAAAAAAATGTAACACTGTTTTATGGAAGTTGAACAGGAAGAAGACATCATTGTAACACATGGAGGAGCTAATAATAGCTGCATGTGAAAGAACTGTTGTCCTTAAAATTAAGTGTAACATGCTTGCTTCACTACAATAGCAGGAGCAGGCCATTAGGGAGAGGACGGGGTTTCCCTCCTATCATCTCCTCTTTCTTTCTTTTGTGGCTGCAACTCTGAAGAAGAGCCAAAGCAATTTTTCAGCTATACAACCAATTAAGCAACTCAGCTTATGCCCAAACTGTAGCTTCACAGAGCTATTTGGCAAACACAGACATGCTGCTAGCCATCCTATTACCAAAAACAAAAACGGAGTAAAACAAATCCCCTTTTGCTACATCAGCATAAAACTTATGTTTCTCCTAATGCAGTCAAAAAGATTCTACGTGTGTCAAATCTGACCAACAGCTGAAGAACAGGCTAGGAACTGCACACAGAGGACTTCAGGGCTCACACTGTGACCTTCTCCCACAACCTTGTGGAGAAACTGACCAGACCATCTGAGAAAATAAACCTCTGCAAAACACTCAGTGAGGCATCCTTAATGGGTAAAGACTGTATTTGAAACCACTCTGGGAAGTAAAAAAGAACCACTCAATGGCAAAGCTATTTAGTCAGACTAGAAGTTGCCTGTGAGATAACTAAACCATATTCAGTCAAGCCTGGTTGACAGCTTTAACTGCTACAGCAACACATGGGATTATCAACAACAAACTAAATGAGCAGTAAGACCAAAAGTCTGCATGTGCTGCAGAGTAGGCCAAAAAGGACTGAGAAAATGTCCATATATACTTGTTTAATTAAATCAATGGGAATTTGTAAACATAGATCAGCAGATCAGCAGCAGTAAAGAGATTTACTAATAGTTAAAGCTAAAATTAAAGAGTGTGTGAGGGAAAATCTTAAGTTTGGTAAAGCAGTAAGAGAATGATTGCACTGTGGAGTTACCACACACCACGTTGTTCACTTTTTCTAAAGCATCATGGTGTCTCTGCTTCTGTTGCTCCGTATCTGTATTGCATCATTTCAATCAAGAATGCACAAGTATTAACTTCAGTATTATTATTTGTCTTTGTTTCTTCTCCACTTGACTTACTGGAATTCCAGCTTCTCCTTTTTGTCCTGGTTCTCCTCTTTCACCCTAACAATAAAGAAAAAGTATTCAGGCATTCCCATTTACATTGCAATAACTTTTCTACAACACACACTGACATATGTTTATTAAGAGAAAAAACACCATTGTTGTGCCATTCTTTATTCAAACACTTGTCATATGAAATGCATGCTTCATGCTTTCCTAAGAAGTTGTGGGGTTGTTTTGTTTTGTTTGTTTTCAAAATATGTCGTATTTTTTCTGAACAGGTTTCTAGGAATGTAAACACCTCAGGTTATTTCCAGGCTTGTTCATGAGATGTCTGGGTGGCGAGTGCCTGAGTAACGCCTATAAATAAATGCACATTCTCCCAATTTTAACTACAGATTACAGATTAATTGTCAGATCAAAAGAGTTCCTGTTAGGATGTAGTAGACTTCAGTAGCCTGAAGTCTACTCACCATACTGATCATATCTCCATTGAGTATAAAGGCTTTCCAAGTAAGTATCTCATATGCAGACATCTCTGCTTAGTCATGGAAATCCCACTGCAGACTGTCACAGGCATTTTTAGATCTTTCAGTATCATACCAATTTACTTACTGCAGAAATTACATGAGCCACGTGAACTTTCTAATTTCAAATACGGGATGAAAAACTATTGGTCTGAAGGTTGGTGTTTGATACAGAATATAAGCATACAGGGTGTGAGTACCCCTGCTCCCAGCAAGAAGCAATAGATGAGAATAAACTGCATCTTGTTCTTGAGGATTCATCCAATATGTATGAACAAGCCTTAACTGTAAGTATACAAGTATCTATGCCATATAGACAAGCTATACAAACACACAGAGTAATTCAGATAGCTTCCCTAAAGATATGCTTCTGTTACTGGAAGAAAATTTCACTCATTGTTATGAAAAACAAGATATCAAATGATTTCTCAACAGGTGTTTCTGCTTGTAAAGTGAGAAGATGTGAGTGATGGCCAGTATTTGCATACTTAGAAAGAACAAGTTTGCCCAAGGTAACTCTAGTCTGAGAAGTGCTTTCGGAATGACTTTAGCCTCCATACTTTCAGTAAATACTTCATAACCCCAGCTATGGGAAAGTAGTAGGTTTCCCTTTTGATATTCTAAAGTCTTCTAAGTACTATATGTAAAAGCAGAATTACACAATATTTTAGTTTTGGTACTGCAGAGCTCTTAGTTCCTTATCCTTTGTCAAAATACGTGGTAGTTACCTTGTGTTTGTCAGAGGGGACACCCATCAGTTCTCTTGTAGGAAGTCCAGGTGGACCTGGAGGACCTGGGGGGCCCTGCAGGAAAAGCATGAGAGTACATTTACTAACAGTTATAATACCTTGTCAAGCTGTTGATCAGCACAGCATCTAAAGAAGTACAACCAAAGGAGCAACGTGGATTTGCCCCTGCTAGGAATATGCTTTTAAATGTCTGAATAAGTTGATGGCAAGGTAAATTTATGTTGTGCTGTTATTAATATACAGTAATACTTTTGTCCTGTATGTTTCCAGAATGATGGTAAAGAATATTGCTTTATATAAAATGGTCTGGCTCTATAAATTTCAGATGTGTTACCTCTGTGCTGGTATAAATGAAGACACAGCTAGACCTAGACATGTAGTCAGTCCAGCTGTGACACTTCTTATGGAGATTATAATTGCTTTCAAAGCTCTACTTGTGTTTTTTTTTTTTTTTTTTTTTTTTTTTTTTTTTTTTTTTTTGTTTTTTTTTTGTTTTTTTTTTTTTTTGTT